>CAUYQV010107748.1:0-17245 GCA_963574575.1 Galagoides demidoff
GGCATCACAGCTCATAGCAACCTCCAACTCCTGGGCTCAAGCCAGTCTCCTGCCTCCGCCTCCCAAGTAGCTGGGACCACAGGCGCCTGCCACAACGCCTGGCCATTTTTTGGTTGCAGCCATCATTGTTGTTTGGCGGGCCTGGGCTGGGGATTTGAACCTGCCACCTTAGGTGTATGTGGCTGGCGCCTTAGCCGATTGAGCCACAGGCGCCGAGCCAGCTCTTTAATTCTTATAAGAAAAGTCATAAAACATAAAACTGCAGTTTTTTCAGCTTTTTGGTAAAGGTGGGAATGAAGTCTTTCTACTTCTTCCACCCACAAATGTAAACTATAGGCTTCTCATATTTTTATAACATTAATTTTCTGACACATTTTAAGTAGAGAGAGATTCCTAATTAATTGTAGTCACTTGGGAGTTACTTAGTATAAAAATAGGGTATAATAACACAAGGAGGGGTTTTATGTCATTTTTTAAATCAGCATAGACTCTTCAACAAGATATTTTCTCTTTGAAGGGAAAGGGCAAGGAAAATGAATAAGAAAGATTAATCTTAAGCATTCTATTTGACCCAGCTTTGTAAATGATATAAATGAAATTCATGAAAGAATTTGGGAATCTGATACTTGTATGGTGTAGGCATAAGGCCAGGGTTCAAATTATTAAAAGTTAGAAGGTTTTTGTGTTTTCTTTTTTGGCTTTGAATCTGGCAGCTGTGTACCCTTGGGGCTCAGAGGCCAACTGTACACACAGCAAGGCAGCAAGAAGACAGACTTACACAACAGATGACAAGTCTACTAGAAAGACTTAGCAGAATGTCTGACACATGCTGGGCATATTGAGAATATTAGAAAGTAGTATTATTAGCATGGAAGTTTTCTTCGCCTGTCTGTGTCTATCTTCAGCATTAGATCACTAATTCCTTGACAAAAGTGCACTGCACATTAATAATTTTGCTTCCAAAATATCAAGCCAATTCTGGGTACATAGAAGCATAAGATAAATATTGATTAACTACATTAAAAATAATAAATGATGGTCATGCTCAGTTATTTTGTCCCCATTTCTACTGGAATCGCCACAGAGGCAGAGATCCATCTGTATTATTCTTCATTCTGTTGCATGTTTAATATTATGTCTGAAAATGCATAGGTGCCTAATAAATATTGATTGTTGGAAAAAGTCTCTTTGATAAATTTCTTCTGCTTACACATCTTTTTTGGCAAAAAATACTCGCTCCAGTGTTTAAGTGTGGATGATATTCCAGGTCCATCAACAATGAAAAAAATATAATTTTCATTCATGTTTGTTTGATATTGGAATGTCTCTTTATTCTTTGAGCAATGTTTTATTTCTACTTGTTACAGAACAGATATGTACATTGCCTGACAATAGCTCACTCAAAAAGGAATAGGGCTAAGTCAGAATTCTCCTGGAAGAAGTCATTTACCAATTTCAAGTCTGTAGCCATACGTTCTCATTAAATGTAATGTTGGCAGCAGTCACTTCTACTTCACTGAACTTTTCCCACAATCCAATTTGAAATGCTCATGAGAATAAATGATACCCAACTCATTAGAGACACATATTAGGAAAGTTGAAGAACATAACATTTATTTCTGATGAGTAACCTAGAGGAAAGAGCAGGAATATATCCTTGAAATGATATTAGACACAAAGTTCCATGGATGGAACATAAACAAAGTTTGAACTATATCTAAAATGCCCAGGTCTAAAATTTGGGTAGCAGGTGGTAAATTGGTGCAAATTTTGGCAACATAGAAGAAAAGTCATAAGCAAATAGGAAATAAAAGATATTTGAAATAATTTGTAAAACTGATGGGATTTTGGTAATTTTTATTTTTGATACTTATTTAATAAATGACATGAAAATATTCTATTTTTAGAGGCTATAGTGTGAAAGATTAATAAATTTCATAAAGAATGACTTCCCAAGTTGAAAGTATTTGGGATAGAGTAAAAGCATGATTTTATTGAGAAATTAATCTATGGCAGGCATTTCCCTATGTTCTTTGTAATTATTGTTCTATTTATTTGTCAGAGTAATCCCATAAGTTTAAATTTTTACTTTCCTTTTGTTAGGGATGAGGAAACTGAGGCATGCAAAAGTTATGCAAGCAGTTAAGTAAGGAGGCCATTATGACCACTTTATAATCTGAGTCTATATACCTCTCCCGACCATGAGAGGAGACAGTTACCCAAGCCCACACCAAGGCCTTGGTGGTTCATGGTAGCAACAGGAACTGGATATCTGTACTTGACTCTTGTATGAGAACTGACTACTAGAGTAAGGGAAGGATATGGGAACACAAAGAATTTATATAAATTTTATAAAGTAGAAAACAAAAAATTAGCCTTCAATTTTTGAGCAGAGGCCATTGTAACAATTCACACAAGAGGTTTCCTATGACATCCTCTAATCCAATAGGCACAAAAATTTGGTAGTAAAGGTATTTTGGAAGATTCCACTACTCTGGGGTGGAGATACTTCTTGGATTCAGATATGTAGTATGAGCTAGAAGGTGGAAGATTACAATGAGTGAGAATAAAAAGAAACTTTTCAATCAGTATGCAAACTCAGACATTAGGGCTGCCCAAGTGAAAACCAAAGTTATACTACCCACACACCAGATTGTTTCAAATATAATATTCATTTGACACTCTTTCTTGCGGTGTCCACCAAAAGTCTTTGAAAATAAGCAGCAACTAATTAAAAAACCTGGGGTTATGATTGAAAAAGATACATATTCTGGAATTAATGAGTTTAAAGGGAAAGTGCAGTTTGGCAAGTACTCTGTCCAGTGACTTACCTAGAGAGCTAAGCAAGGTCTGTGACAAAGAAAGCTATTGGAGACTTAAATGAAGAAAATTGGATGTCTGCCCTGTTTTCATTTTTTGGAAGACATATCACATCTCTTTTCACTATAAGGGTGATTGCTTTTACGCACTACTTCAAGCCTTCCTTAAAATCCGCAGGAAAAATTAGCTCCAGTCCTGTATTTGCTGTATAGCACAAAACCTCATTACTACATACCTGGCATTCTGACAGAAGCTAAAGAAAATTAGTCCCAGCAGTTTAGCGATGCTTGCATTGAGGAGGTCAAACCAACATGTTCTTCCTATCAGTCTGATTCTCCTTGCATTCCAAAGGGAGAACAATGCAATCTATTTGTGGCTACGTAAACAGTGTGAGTAATTGCAGTAAAAGAATTTCTTGCTCCTTGCCGACCGGAGACTAGCTGAGTAAGGGGGCATAATTTTTTAACCGTGTATTTGTTTACTAAAACATTTTTACAAAGAGCTAATTCCCCTGTATAACCATCTCTTGAAGAAAGTTCTTGATTCATTCACATTGATAAAACCGACATTTTATTTTCAGCATGAGGATAGAGCTTTATAGCAAGCCCCATATTTTATGACAATTTTGTATCTGTTTGATTAAAGTACTGCTAAGCGTCATAGTTTTTTCATAACTGACCTTTCCCCCTTTTAAAAATCCATCAAATTGAAATGATGAAAAAGGTGTGAATAATTACAGGTTGTTATGTTTATTTACACTGAATCTTTTATTGGGAGTGAGACTGCATGCCTGGCATTTCAGACATTTTCCACTGTCACAGGGGAACCTTTCAAAGAATCTTCATTTTGAACTAAATAATGAACACAAAGGAAAATGAAAAATCCTTAAAAACCATTGGAGAATAGCCAATGTAAAGGGTCAAAGACAAGGAGTCTAACAAGTATAGCTCTAGGTGTAAACTTGGCTTTTCCTAGTAGCGCAGTTTTAGGCAAGGAATTTGCCAAGATTCACTTTACTAAAGAAGAGAAAAAATATGGAGGCATGACAGTTGTATTAGTTAGCTTAGCTCCAGCTACTATAACAAAATATCATAGATGGAGTGGCTTATACAACAAGAATTAAATTTCTCACAGTTCTGGAGGCTGAATGTCCGAATCAAAGGGTGAGCTAACTTTATCCTTTGGTCAGGTCTCTCTTCCTGCCTTGCCCTCTCACTGTGTCCTCACTTGGGAGAGAAATCCCAGTGTCTTCCTTTTCCTCTTCCAGGGACACTAATCTCATTGTGAAAACCCCACCATCATGACTTTATCTAAATCCAATTACCTCTTAATGCCTTATCTCCAAATACCATCACAATGAGGATTAAGAATTCAACATATGATTTTTTTAAATTTTTTTTTTTTTTATTTTTGCCTGGGACATAGCAGCTGCTTATATCAAACAAGGTTGTGATTAAACTTCAAAGTACTATAAAATGCTGTATCATCATTATTGTCTTTCTTATCTTGTCCAATTACTGCACATTGCACTTTGAGTTCAACATGCAATGATGATTCACTCATACTTGAGTTATTACTGTAAATCTGAATGACATTGTTGTAGGTTCTGTAGAGAGCAGTAAGTTTTCCTGCAGCTCCAGTATTTGACATAGCACGCACAGTGCCATCAAGCCCTTGAAAAATGTAAAAGGTACAAAGCGAGGCAAGAGTGAATGATGAGGAAGGGTGGCATTTTGGACTGAGTGGGGAGCGAAGGTCTCTGATAAGGTTGCATTTTCAAATATATCAGAAGTAAGGAGGTAGCCAAGTAAAGGAAGAGTGCTGTGGCAGACAGAACAAGTGCAGGCACTGAGGGAAGGGAAGGCATGGTTCATGAAGAACAAAGAATTCACTGTAGATGGTCCAAGGTTAGCAAGGGTAACTTGGTAGAAGTCAACGACAAAAAGTTAGCAAGGGAAAAGGAGATATAGAGCCTTGTAGACAAGGGAAGGAATTGGAATTTCCTTCTGGGGGAGATTTCATACTGGAGGATTTTGTATAGAGGAGTGACGTGATATAACATTAATCTCTCTACCTTTTTTGTAGAGAAGAGACCAAGGAGGCAAGGATAAAAGTAATTATAAATAAAAGACCAGATAACAGGTGATGGAGTAGGGAAGGAGATGCGGACAAGTGATCAGAATGTGAATATGTTCTGGAGGTGAAGCTGGCAGTAGCACCTAGAATATTCCACTGTGGAGCAGAAAAGTACTGACAATGTAGGTGGCCAACTTCCATTGTTGTTATGAAGATCATAAATAAATAATTTGAAATGGCATCCCCGATCCATAACAAACGTTTGCTCCAAAGCACAGACTGTATTTCATTACTGCTATGTTACTTGACTTACTTTCACTTTACATTTATATAATTTTAATGTTTGAAAATCTCAGGTGCAGAGAATTGAAATAATCATATTCCTCCCCCTACCCAACATCAGGATCACTAAGGCCGGCAAATCTTTCAAAATTTCATTATATTTTCTAACCCTTTCTTCTGTGATCCTTGATTTTTCTTTTCACTTTTTCCCTGTGAGGGATTAAACAAATGACCTATCAATTACAATGTACAGTATTCTGGTGGTAGGTACAGCGAAAGCCCTGCCTCCAACATTGTATCATTCATCCATGTAACAAAAAGAAGAAAAAAAATAAAAAAAAACACTTGTACCCTCTAAATCTATTGACATAATGAAAAAGGAAACAGCTTAGTATGATTATATGGAAAAAAAAAGTCTGATTTTTGTCCTTATATAGCTTTGAAAAATATGTGGTATTGTTGGTAAACCTGTGCTGCAGATTGTGTTGTATTCTTTTGCTTTTATCTCAACTTTGTGCTTAAGGACTGATTTATGCTGCTTTATGTGCGTTGAGTCCATTGTCTCTGACTGCTGCACAGCAGTGCAGGCTCTGTGCCAGTCTCATTTAACTCATCCATTCTCCCTGCTATCTCTTGTATCCTACAGCCTATGGTACTATGTGAAATAGCCTTCTATGTGTCTCTCTGTAGTCCCATGTGGCAATTCCTCCTGGGGATTGGACCAGCAATTACTTTGTGCTTAAATAACACTTACTAATATATTCGTAATCAATTACACAGAATCAATCATTTCGCATTTGCAATGGGAAGTGATTTTCACATTTGACATGTGAAATGATTATTTACAACAGAGAATAATGATGTTTGGTCAATTTTGAAGGATAAATAAGTAAATAAATTCTGTATTGAGCTAGGGACAATTTCAAAGATTGTAGAATGCTTCATTACTCAGTTTTGGAAATTAAGCATTAAAAATAAGAATTCCACCTAGACTATAACATGAGAATAAACATTTCATTATGAGAATAAAGAAAGGAGAATTAAAGACAATGAAAGTCATTCTAGGTTTCAGATTAAATTGGATCAAGAATCCGATTCATTTTCTAGCTCAGCATTTCCACTCCACTGGGGAGTTATTACCTCCAAATCAAAGACTCTCCTCTCATAAACAGTACCTTTCCTTCCTCACAGAGTAAACTTCCAGTATCTCTTCATAAATCTTCTAATATACAATTTTAATCTATGTAAATATTGTTGAAAAAATACTAAAATATAATACTTATGGAAGTACCCCAAAACAGAGCCGAAAAAATATTGTGTATAAATTATATGCATTGAGTTATTTAAATTAATCCAGCTACTCTGAATTTAATAGTATCCATAAAATTGAAAGTTACTACGTACTATGCCCCTGAAATTATATTACTAAGAATCTAACCACAAGAATTTTTGCATAAATGAGTAATATGGTATGTGAATGGATATGGGTACAGAATTTTATCTAAATTTCAAAAACTTTAGAAACAATCTAAATGTCTTAATGGGGAGAAAGCTAATGACAAAATGGCATACTCATGCTATGTGACATCTCATGCTTTGACTTCAAAGAATGAAATTCATGCATAATTACATACATGCAAACAGGCTTTATATTTGTTTTTCAGATAAAATGCAAATTGTTCAATAATGTGTACATTATGGTAGAATATCAGTCTTTAGACACATCCTGCTACTGTGTAGCTGAGATTTGCTGCTGTGTCTCTAATGTAAAGAATGGATCTAGCCTTTCCTCAGGTTTTCCTATGCGTGTGTTTGCTTACAGAATGTTCAGGTAGCAGACCTGTCCCCCGCAACACAAATCCTTGACAATGCCAAGTCTCCTTCAGCATAGTCCACAAAGATGCAAATCTTGACACTAAGCCAACTGACCAAGGAAAATAATTATACTGGATGGCCCCATGCCCCGTGATAGTTACACAGATTTGTAAGAGACAATGAGATGATGGCTATCAGGGATGAAATGAGGCAGGCAGATGCAAACACAAATGCTAACCCAGCAGTCGAGGGCCAGGTGGGGGAGCCTGAGGAGAGAGATAGTCTTTTATCTCTGATGCTAAATTTTTTCAGACCTCCCCAGCCATATATGGTATTTACATATGGACACATCATTTAGTTAACTGTTATGATTCTGCTTTAATGCCTTTCTGTTAGGTCTGTGGTCAAAAGAGTGAAAAGCAGATGTTCTAAAGTATGAACGGGCTGGGCATGGTGGCTCACATCTGCAATCCTAGCACTTTGGGAGGCTGAACTGGGTGGATATTTTGAGCTCAGTAGTTCCAGAACATCTTGAGCAAGAGCAAGACCCTGTTTCTACTAAAAAATAAAAAAAAATAGCTGGGCATAGTGGCGGGTACCTATAGTCCCAGCTACATGGGAGGCTGAGGCAAGAAGATCCTCAAACCCAAGATCCTTAAGCCCAAGAGTTTAATGTTGCTGTAAACTATGACACCACAGTACTCTACCCAGTATGACAGAGTGAGACTCTGTCTCAAAAAAAAAAAGTATGAATGAAATTTGAAATAAAAGTTCTAAAGTCTTAAAATTTAGTGTTATATTTTCATGAAGTACTAGTTGACTTCAGCTGAACAGAAGTGGCTACTTTCAAATTTGTCATGCAGTTGTATAGTGACACATATTCTGACAGTTATTGGTGAGGTGAGGACATTCTAGAGCTAAACTACATGAATATAAGTTTCAGCTAGGTCAGTAGTTTACTTGTTCTATGACCTTGTGCAAATCTCTCTCTTTTTTTTTTCTTTGAGACATAGTGTCACTATGTCACCCTTGGTAGAGTGCTGTGGCATTACAGCACACAGCAACCTCAAACTCTTGGGCTTAATGATTCTCTTGCCTCAGCCTCCCAAGTAGCTGGGACTACAGGTGCCTGCCACAATGCCTAGCTATTTTTTTGGTGTTGCTGTTGTTGTCATTGTTGTTTAGCAGGTCCAGGCCAGGTTGGAACTGGCCAGCTCTGGTGCATGTGGCCTGCACCCTAACCACTGAGCAATGGGCACCAAACACTTGTGCAAAATTCTTAACCTTTTAATGCCTAAGTTTCTTCTAAAAAATTGAGATAATAAATTCTGTCCAATGTTAGCTTCCCACACATCATCAACACAGTTGATTGGTAAGACAAAGCTGAGTTTATTGATCTTGCAACAAGGAAAAACACCATCTCTACAGACCTGTAGAAATGTCTAACCACAGAGAAGATATGGTCAGATTTATTGAGAATTGAAAGTATAGTTTAAGCCTCTTGTGAGACTGATCAAGATTGGGTAAGGATATGATAAGACTGTTTAGGATGAGTAGAATGAGCATGTCTTGGATTTTGAGACATAAACTACCTGTTGATGCTTCTTACTGAAAATAGATGGGTCACTTACTGTGGAAGTTCCTGTCATTAACAACCAAGTCCTTTGCCTGGGGAAGAGTGTTCTGAAGTAGTAAAGTCACACTAGTCTAGACAATAAGCTGTGTGAGGGCAAGGGGAGAGGGATGCAGGTAGTTTCCATTTTTAGAGATAGATAATATGTGCAAATAATTAAATGCTTTACCTAACACATAGCAACAGCTCAAAATGTAGCCAGGATCTTGATCTTACAGAGATATTTAGGAAAAGGAGAAAAGATTATATTCTAGGTCTACTGGGGAAAGCCATTTGAAGGTTTTAACTGGCAGTGTGAGATGATCAATTTATGTTCTTAAAAAGAGCAATCTGGTGATGTCAAAAGCAGATTATAGAAAGGGAAAATGGAGGCTGGGAAGTTAGTAAAGTGGTTCTTGTAGATTCTGGAGGAGAAACAGAAGTTTGGACTAGGTGGTAAGGTGGAAATGAGAGAAAAGTGATCGGATCTGAGGTATATGTTGAAAATAGATGGGCAGAACTTGCTGCCTGAGATTTGCCACTAGAGCAACAGAGAAATCAAACACAATAGCAGTCTTTTTAGCCCCAATAGTTGGTTGAAAGGCGGTAGCATTGGCTCTGAAGAAAGACTGAAGGAAGGACCAGACCAAACCATTTCAGGGAGAGGGTGAGTTTGCACAGTCTTTTGTCTCTGTCTCTTGCAAAGTAGAGAATGCCTACCAGAGTATAGTTGTAGCACCCCATAATTCACCTCAGCATGTTAGTTTATATAATTACAAAGACAATTCCACTCTGCAAATTTTTCCCCCCAGGATGCCTAAAAATATCTAAGTAAGTACTTAAACAAAAACAATTGTTTGACACGTCTGAGAAAAGACTTGACATCCTGGAGCCTTCAACAGTAAATGATGTTGAGAGACACTTTCCTTAAGGGAGCAAGAAAGGAAACAAGAATAAGAAAGTGGGAAAGTGGAAAAGTTCAAACACTGCATATAAGGATAAACATCATTTGTCTCGCAGTTTTGCTTGGAACGAGGCCCAAGACAATCAACAAAAGCAGTGCTTTGTCATCCATTTGGTGGTAGCAACCTGTACCTGAGGGAAATTTTCATTTTAACTTCCCTATATTCCATTTCAAATTGTTAGCAAAAGGTGGAAAATGTGTCTCTTGTTGGAAAATTTTTATTGTACATTTAATATGGTGACAATGCCTTCACTATTTAGTAAAATCCTAATTTGTGTCAAACTAAATGACAAACAGAGTGTCTCCAAAAGAAAATGGTGTTTATTGAAGAGTAGAGCCCTGTAATGGGATATGTGTAACACAATAAACTATATGTGTATTCAGGGAAGCTGTGGAAGACAAAGCTTTTTATAGAAATGAAGATAATTACATAATGGTTTTGCGATGATTATCTTGGCTACAAAGATCAATAACCAGGATGATGATGATCTGAGGTTGTACAGGCAATTGCCAGATAGATGTCCTTAAAGAAGCATTTTTTGCATGTGAAGTTGCAATGGTCTTTGTGAAAGGTTTTATTTTTTGAAAAATCTTTTGCAAGAGTTATTTCTTTGTAGATCAGGCATTTTTACATGAGAACTCTTCTTTTGTGGCCTTCCCTGGCTTGCTCTGCTTTTTTTTTTTTTAACACATGTGATTTCATTTTGATTTTTTTTTTTTTTTAACGGAGCCTCAAGCTATTCCCCTGGGTAGAGTGCCATGGCATCACAGCTCATAGCAACCTCCAACTCCTGGGCTCAAGCGAGTCTCCTGCCTCCGCCTCCCAAGTAGCTGGGACCACAGGCGCCCGCCACAACGCCGGCCATTTTTTGGTTGCAGCCATCGTTGTTGTTTGGCGGCCGGGCTGGGGATTCGAACCTGCCACCTTAGGTGTATGTTGCTGGTGCCTTAGCCACTTGAGCCACAGGCGCCGAGCCTTCATTTTGATTTTGACAACTTGCACACTTGTAAATTAGCAAATAATCTGTATCTTGCAGAAAATTTGGAATGATTAAATTTAACAAGGTAAGTAGAATCCCCCTTGTTAATAAGAGAAGTAGAATAATGTTAGTTATTGAACTAACATTCCATAAAGGTTAGTTTTCCTTCTTCATACCTTCCCCTGTTGGAAACACAGAGTTGGAGTTGAGAACACCCCTGCTTCCACTCATCTCACTCTCCACCACCCCTTGCTGGGTCGGTGTTTGTTAAGCTATCAGAAGGGACTACCAAAGAACTTAAATGATACATTTTGGTCTCGATGTGCAGCAAATAATGGCTTCATATGGATAAGAGTAATCCCTGAACTATATAGATGCCCAGACTGTAGTGACACTCTGAGTAAGCAAAGAGAGAAAATTAGAAGATTTCTATCACATTTGGACTTCTTGAAGTCATTTAGCATATTCACATAATTATATATCTAGAAAGAATTTTTTAAAAATGCCATTAAACTCACTGGAACAAAAAAAAATCTGACATTCAAAGGTGAGAACAAAATTTTTGCTTTTACCACAGGATTACCTTTTTTTGTTTCCTCATAATATCTTTGTGAAAATTTCCTCAGTAGGGTCATTCTACAGTAGATCATCAAGTTCATTCAGGGAAAAAGGATGCTTTCTTTTTATTTATTTTTTCAGTACAATTACTCCTGCACCTTAATCAAGCTCTGGTAGAAGATTTAAAACTGTCAGGGCTTACTAACCATAAATCCCTTCATGAAGCTGAGTTCATATATATCTAAGTTAAAAAAGCATGCAAGCTTAGAAAACACGCCAAGTCTTAAATGTAACAAACGAAATTATTGTTAAGCATTGTTTTTCTTTCTCTATTAATTATTTCCATACAATTTTCATCTGCCCTAAATTTCTCTTCCCCTACGAGAAAGAAAGGGGGACACTGAACGAAAAAAAAACTAAGAAAAATAGTTCTTGTGGCCGCAATGTACTTTTTTCAAATTTTAAGAAACCACGAGTTACTGGGTAAAGATAAAGAATCATAGACTAGTTTTCTCTAAGTTATTCATCTCACACTCAACAACATTAGTTGCTGAGATATGTTGACAGCTCCAGCACTCAACCAGGAAGAATTCTTTTGAAATCCTGTCTCTCAGCTCCTGGACGTCTGTTCCTATATGGTTCTGACTTTTTCTGAGTAATTTCTCAAAATTATTCAGTATGATATGAAAACATGGCTCTTCAAATATACTTTTGCTTTTTGATGGGTCTTGTGAGGAATTTTTAATTACATTATTCAAATTACGTTAGTCCTAGCCCAGATTTAGAATATGTTAACCAAGTGTAAATTTTGCCAATTGCAAAACATATTTATATGGATGTTCAAGCTAAATACTTCTACTGAAGAATAACAAGATTTCCTTTGAACAACCTCTGTAAAATTCTCCTGGTGGCCACTAGACATGTGTCCTTATGAAAACATATAAAAACATATGATTAACAAACATTTAGAATTTGATGAAAAAAAATTTCTACTTGAAATTTATATTAGAAAATATTTTAAGTTTTTAAACTTCTACCTTGTCGTTCCTTTTGTAGGAGTTTCAATATTTTATGAATTAATCTGGCTATTAGCATGTAGACATAGAAGAGATGAAGTCTCTCTTCCCAAAGTACTCACAGTCCGGTGGGTCATTAGAAAATATTATGGAAAAATGCCAATATTTTATACTTCTTCAAATAATTCATGCTAAGTATTGTTATAACTCAACAAGAATAAAGAAATCTCTGGAGAGTGTCTATTTTGATATGAACTCTTAATAACTGCGACAACCCCTCTGAAAAGATACTGCACTTTAAAAATCCATGTCACCTGACGTAGCCCATCCGAATACCAGTATATTGAGCATTGGCCAGCTATGAACCTCCATATAAGTTCAGTACAAGAACTGTAGAGAAAACAAATACTATATATTGATGTTAACTAAAGTACTAAGTGAGATCTTTTCTGTTTTCTAATAGTAAAATGTGCTGTTATGCTTAGAGAATGCATTGTACCCTGTATCAGGCTGAATAATGAGCACTCTTTATTAATGCATGCTGAGATGTCTGGCCAAGAGTTTCCCTTTCTCATCATGGTCCCATCTTCTCCTTCTCCAACTTGTTGTCAGATCTTCTCTCAGATGTGATTTCCTAAAAGGAGAGCCAAAGGTGAGACCTTTCATGGATGTGCTTTATTGTGGGAGTGCTTTTAGGTGAAGGGGGAGGAAGGGAGGCATAAGAGGGCAGTAGAAGGAGCTTTCTAAAGACTAAACTCACCTCCTCCAAAGGAACACAAGAGCACAAACTACATCACAGAGTCATCCAACTCTGGTATGCCTAGAGACTACTAATTAATTGTCCATGGGCCATTTCTTGGGATGGTTGTAGGAAGTAAGCTGCTGGATGAGGCAGCTTCTGCTAATTTCAGGGAAGGAGGTAGCTTTGAGTCACAGCTGCTCAGAGATGGATGTGACCATCTGTAGAGGCTCTGCACGGGGCACTGACAGCTGTTCCTATAGATATAGATGTAGCACCAACACCTACCAGTTCAATGGAGTAACCCTGGTCACATTATGTCAAAGTTGTGGCTTCTTAATGTCTCAAAAGCTGTGCAAAGAAAGACTAGAAGATGGCTCATGCTTGACAAAATCCTACAACTATCCTAAAATGCCCAAGAAACATTACACTGTTGTGACAGGAGGGTCCTCAGATTCTGTTCTATGTACAGTCAAAAAGGGAAAAACTCTACTGATTGCTTCTAGGAAAACTCTCTTCTATAATTCAAATACCCTTTTCTTTGCAACTCTTTCTTGACGTTCACATAAAAATAAACTTCCTGAATTTAATAATTTTAGTTAAAATATTTCTCTTTGCCAAATGATAACAATAGCTGATATACATTGAGTACTTGCAAGATTCTGTACCCTGTTGTGAGAAATATGTTTGTGTTGTCTCATTTTATCTTCAATTTCTGGACATAAATCTCTTCATCTATGATCTCCAGTTTCCCGGTTAGTAAATGGAGATGTGGAGACATTAATCAACTTTCTGAAAGTCGCTCAGTTAAGGGTAAATACTTGAACCCAAAGCACTACTTTTGAAGCTTTAATATGTATGTGAATCACCTAGGATCTTATTAAAATACAGGTTCTAATTTAATAGGTCTGCTGTAGGGTCTCAGATTTTGCATTTCTAACAAACTCCAGATCATGCTTCTGCTGCTGCTGTGAAGAGCACAGTCGGACTAAGAAGAGTCTAGAACCCTATACTAATACTATCCTTGAAACATGCTTCTTATGAGGATGTGGTCTGTATTTGTTTTATGCTTATTATAAGCATGTAAATTATATTTCTATCTCTGTATTACTCACCCTCATGATGATATGGTGCTATAAATGTTTGTCTTTACCTAAAAATAGTTGTTAACCCTAAATTTTAGGATGAGCAAAGCATTGCTAAACAGATAAGCATCTTCACCAACAGATTGCATTTATGAGTACTTGGCTGGAGTTGGAGCTGACTGCTGGATTCAGGCCTTAATCCTCCAGAAAATATCTAATTTTCAGTCTTAAGCTCTAACCTGTATATCTGAGATGGCTCCTTGGCCATTTCTTGCTCTTTTTCTTTCTCATCCCTAAGTACCCAATTGTTAGGTAACTGCAGCTGACCTACTTATATTCACATTGTACTAATACAGCAAGGAAGCTTCATGCATTTGACTGGAGGTGGATATGGTGTAAAGGCTTTCTCCTATTTTATCACAACTTGGAATTAGGAAATAAACCTTTAAAAAGGGCATAATTATTCAAAATGTTTTAAAGATAACCAGATGTACACAACAATTAATTCAACAGCTAACATATAAGTGTCTACTTATATGTTTGGCACTGTATTAGAGACTGGAGATTTGATAGTAAATAAGAACACAGTGCCTAATGGTGTATGATGCTGAAGTGAGGTTTAAATTGGGTAGTGGAGATGCTTCTACTATTCCCAGCTCTAACGCCTTTATTGACAATGCCAGACATGTAGGGAAAGGAATCTTTCCTTACTACCCAGGCCACAATCTTAATCCTGTCCCACTTTCTGTTAGGCTGGATTATAACAGTATCATTAGATTGTCTTTCTGCCTTATGAAAAACCTATTTTTCTGTTTAGAAACATGAGAGTTTTATGTGGGATGGTGATTACAAATTTGGGTCCAGTGACTGAAGCTTTGAACTGGGTCCCACCATGCTGATAAGGTCTGCTGTTTACCTGGAGTGTAGCATCTCTGCCCTGTCTACTTCTGAAGTGGCCCACACAGCAAACAGATGCCCAGGTGCCAATGAAAGTTTCTCAAGTCTGCAAGTGTAAGGTATGGACAAGGGAGAGTTTTCTCTAGGGTTGATATAGTGCTATTTCATTCAGTTTCTAATTTAACATTATTCTTTCCAGCAGGAGCTATAGAGATACTGATTAAGCAGTAATTAAACATCCTAGCACTGTCATTATCTTTCCTTAAGAAGCCACTTCAGCCATGAGGAAAACATTAACTAAACTAGAATTTAATTTTCCAAGGGTGCAGCTAAGCTTTCAGTTTTCCTGATTTTGAGTTTGTCAAAAAGAACAGAGAGCCTTTTGTTTATCCTAAAGGACTCTTCAGCTTGAATGCAAGATTCATGGGGATGGAATTTAGACCATAATATTTATAAAATATATTTCCCTCCAACTTAAAGCAGGATCTGCAGGGAAGAGGCTGCATCTTGCACAGTCTATTAACACCATAGAAAGTCAGAATTGATTGGGCGAAGTGTCCGGTTGATCAGCTCTGACTCTGCCAGGGCCCAGACCTGCTCAGGACATCTTCTGTGGCTTCCTGAAATGATGGTGAACACAGAACTCAGAAAATTCAAGACCTTCAGCAGGCTTCTCTAGTGAGAGATTGGCTCAAATGCCCCATGACGCTGTGGCCTAATTCCCGTTTTCCTCACCACTCCCAAACTAATTTCCTTTTTAAAAATGCTTAAGGATCACACTTCAACCTAGTAAGGTGTTATTATGCCAGAACCCACTTTTAAAAGCTGTAGTGTTTGTAAGCCTCCCCTACTTTAGAAAGGTAACAGAGGACAATTGGTTGCAGAATCTGAGGTCATTCTGTTTGGTGGCATGCCTTTGATCTGCTTGACCACACCAGTCACAAGGACTTTTTTGTCCCTATAACTCGCCAAGATAGTTCCCACATTAAGGCCTTTGTAGACTTTGTTCCCATTACTTATAAAGGTTCTTTCTTCTGATTTCTTCCATCTGGCTTCTTTCTTTAATTCATACTTTAACTTAATTGTCTTCTTAGTGATATTGTCCAGAATCCCAATAGAAAATCACCACCTGGTTACTCCTTGTTTTTATTTTATAAAATAAATTGTTTGTGGGGGAGAGAGGTGTAGTTTTTAATTTTACTTTTATATTTTGAATTTCATGCTAAATTTTTAAAATGAATGTTTTAGATTGGATATCATATTGTGTTTTCTGTTGTAATAATTTTAATTTCAGGTATACCTAGAACAAAGAAATTCTTGGTTTTATTGTTAAAGGTCAGCCTTCCATGACTGGGAGCATTGTATTCCTTGCAGCAAAGATGAAAATCCCTCTTAATTGCTCCCTCGGACCTTACCAAACACACACTCTTGAGGTGACTGGGAAATATCTAAAGAACTTTGTATGTAATTCAATGTAATCCAGCAAACACTTACATGACTGTTGTCCTGTGAGATGAGATGAGGATGAGATGATCCTAGAGGATTTGGGACCTGCCCTCAAGAAGCTCACCATCTTGCATGGGAGACAGATTTGTAGATATACGATTGCATCACCAGGCACACTGGAAGAACAAGAGCTCTAAACAAAGAGCCAACAGAGGACAGATATAAAAGAGATGAATCCCAGATGGTGCATCTGGCAGGCACCCGGTGCTGATCACATGATGTATTAGAGACAGTGGCTTAAAATAAATATTACTAGTGTGCCAGTGTTGGAAGGGTGGTTAGTCTCTAACTCAGCATTTTAGTGGCTCATAGCTTCTGATGAGCTTACACGAAGTTAAGAATAGCACAAAGCAGGCAGTAATGCTTGACTGAGATCATTCTATGACTCCATTGCCAGACAGCAGGAGAGGAGTGAGGGGCTTCAGGACTTCTTTGGAAACTGACGATCTGATACTCTTCTGTTTAAAGATCTGTTTACTATTGTAATCCATAAAACAGCTTACTTATTTATTCCAAAAAAATCAGCAGGTGTATTCTTTATCCAAAGTTAGTTGTTCTTTCTCCACATTCATCCCATTTTAAACTTCCAAAGTCTCAAAGTATTGATTGATAGTTGTGTTACTAAAGTTATTTTTGTAGATATAGCATATAATCTTTACTCAATATAAGCATCAAGAATTATTCCTACTTGAATATCACAGCTTCTTCATTCCATACTTTCTCATTGCTTTACTTTATTAAGTGTAAATCATTGAGTAAATAAGGCCTTGGGTGGGTCCATTCTATATAATGTTGAAAATAGATGTCATCCACCTTTTGCTTTATTAGGAAGTTTTGACTTATTTGGAGGCACAATTTAAGTTTTAGAGAAATGCCTTTAAAAGAATACGAGGTT
>CAUYQV010107751.1:0-25889 GCA_963574575.1 Galagoides demidoff
CACAGCTCATAGCAACCTCCAACTCCTGGGCTCAAGCGAGTCTCCTGCCTCCGCCTCCCAAGTAGCTGGGACCACAGGCGCCGGCCACAACGCCCGGCCATTTTTTGGTTGCAGCCATCATTGTTGTTTGGCGGGCCGGGCTGGGGATTCGAACCTGCCTCCTTGGGTGTACGTGGCTGGCGCCTTAGCTGATGAGCCACAGGTGCCGATCCGTTAAGTATTTTTAAATTACTTTCGCTCAGGCTTTTGGTTATCTTTTAACTTTAAATTATTTTGGTCTGCCTCTAGGTAGGAATGTTAAAAATACTAATAAAATGAAATAAAGTATCTTGGGCCACAATATTAAGTTTTGACACTATCAAATTTATCAATCATTTCCCTTCTGGCTTTTGCATTTCACATCACGTTTGAGAAGGTCTTCAATACCTCTAAGTTTCTAAACCCACTTTCCTGTATTTTCTTCTAATACTTCTATGGTTTTGTTTTATCATTTGGTTTGCTAAATTACAAAAATAAGCTCATTTATTTATTTATTTTTAAGATAGGGTCTCATTCTGTTGCCTGGGCCAGTGTGCAGTAGCATCATCATAACTCACTGCAACCTCAAACTCCTGGGTTCAAGTGATTCTCCTGCCTCAGCCTCCCAAGTAGCTGGAACTATAGACGCACTCCACTATACCTGGTTAATTTTTTTCTATTTTTTGTAGAGACCGGGTCTTACGCTTGCTTACCCTGATCTCAAATTCTAAGCTCAAATGATCCTTTTACCTTGCCCTCCCAGCATGCTAGGATTACAGGCGTCACCACTGCGCCTGGCCTTGTTTCAATTATTTTTTCTTATTCCATTGATTGACTTCTGTGTGTCTTATCAACATGCTAAAATTTCTGGATAACACACTGAGTATGTAGATTTATTTTAATAAAGACTATTAAATTGCTTTAAATTGGCTATTAATTAAATTATTCCTCTACCCATACAGCATTATTTAATACTACTGCTTTATAGAAGGCCTTAATATTTATAAGGAAGTAAATATCCTTTTATCATTTTTTATTTTTATTTTTTATTAAGTTAAATCCTTTTATCATTTTTAAGAAGGATTTTTTTTCTTATGTCAAAAAGAATTTTTAGGGTGCCTTAGCTCCATGGTTACAGCACCGATCTGGTACACTGGGGCCTGCTAAGCAAAAAACAAAATTAAATTAAAAAATTAGCTGGGCCTTGTGGTGGGCACCTGTAGTCCCAACTACTTGGAAGGCAGAGGCAAGAGGATTTCTCAAGCCCAAGAGTTTGAGGTTGCTATGAGTTGCGATGCCATAGCACTCTACGAAGGATAAGAAAGTGAGACTCTGTCTCAAATTTTTTTTTTTTTAGGTTGGTTGAGGTGGCTCATGCCTGTAATCCCAGCACTTTAGGAGGCCAAGGTGAGTAGATTGCCGGAGATCAAGAGTTGGAGACCAGCCTGAGCAAGAGTGAGACCTTGTCTCTAAAAATAGCTGGGCATTGTGGTGAGTGCCTACAGTCCCAGCTGTTTGGGAGGCTAAGACAAGAGAATTGCTTCAGCCCAAGAGTTCGAGGTTACTGTGAGCTGTGATGCCACAGCTCTGTAATGAGGGTAGCAAAGTGAGACTCTGTTTCTAAATAAATAAATAAACTTTTTAAATGAGGGGGTATGAAACTTTGCCAAATGGCTTTGAAACCTCTAAATTGACATCTTTTTTCTTATTTGAAATACCTGCAACAGAAACAAATTTTTCTTTTCTTTTTTTTAGAGACAGAGTCTTACTTTGTCACCCTTGGCAGAGTGCTGTGGCATCACAGTTCACAGCAACCTCCAGCTTTGGGGCTTAGGCGATTCTCTTGCCTTAGCCTCCCAAGTAGCTGAGACTATAGGTGCCCACCACAACGCCCAGCTATTTTTTTGTTGCAGTTTGGCTGGGGCTGGGTTTGAACCCACCACCTCTGGTATATGGGGCTAGCGTACTATTCACTGAGCCACAGGCACTGCCCTTGTTTGCATTAGTTTTATAACATTGGAAGTGAAGAGAAGAATCAATCCCTAAATTCTCTACCACTTAAATGTCTTATGGGGGAGCTAGAGCAGAGCTCTCAACTTTCTAAATGTCTTTATAATTCATCACAACTTCTACTTACTGTCTCAACATTTAGTAGAAAACCACTCCCTTCAGTGAGTTGTTTGTGATTTCACAGTGACCTATCATAATCCCTCATTATTTTTGATTCAGACTGCCCTGTACCGACGTCGTCTCTCGAACGCTTTCCATTCCAGTATGAGCAGCTTCCACATTTCGGAGTCTGCTCCCTCAGTTCTGGTTCACCCATTCATTCACTGCCCTGAAGTGGCCCCAGATGCTTTGGTATTTCATACAGTGTGCTTTAGTCCAATGTGATTTTCAATTCCTGACATTTCTTGGTAGCCCAATATGGATGCTTCCATTTCAATGAAGTCGTAATATCAGTTTTTTAAATTCCCCCTGCATTTCCCAGGCATCTGTTTCTGAAGACAGGATAACTCAAGAATAATAATGCTTTTTTTTTTTTTTTTGGAGACAGAGTCTCACTTTGTAGCCCTTGGTTGAGTGCCGTGGCATCACAGCTCACAGCAAACTCTTGGGCTTAAGCAATTCTCTTGCCTCAGCCTCCCAAGTAGCTGGGACTATAGGCACCCGCCACAATGCCAAGCTATTATTTTGTTGTTGTTGCAGTCATTATTGTTGTTTAGCAGGCTGGGGCTGGGCTCGAACCCACCAGCCTTGGTGTATGTGGCTGGCGCCCTACTCTATGAGCTATAAGCACTGAACCAATACTAATGCTTTTGCTTTTGACAAATCAAAACTCGTAGAGGTAGGGTTAAGGATTTATGTTTCCCAAATTTCCCAGCTATTCCTCAGGCACTCAATCCCTGCCCTGGCCTCAGTATTTCTCATCCTCTGCTGTTGCACTTCTCACCCCTGGCTCCCTGCATCCCCTAGTCCTAGCCTTGCCTTGGGGCTGCACTCATGACAACCCAGGGTCCCCTTCCCTGTTCCTTACATCTCCCCTCTCCAACTTGCCTCCAGTGGCTCCTGCTGCTTCTCTTCACTGGACTCACACACCCTCTCTCCTGGTGTGCTGACCCTGCCCTGGGTTACCTTCCTCCTCAGCATGGCCCCTGGCCAATTCTTGAAAGAGCACCAGTCCTAGCTTGCCAGACCTACACTTCTGCTGAACACACGGCCATGTCTGTCCTCCCCACCGCACAAAAACCCACTCTCATCTTTTCCTCCACAGAGGCCACTCTCAGCAGTCAACCTCGCCCTCTCTTATTCGGAAGAAGAGGAATGCAGGCTTTCTGCTTTGGGCTCCTCTCCAACCCATTTCATCCTTTTCCCCTTTCCCAGGGCTGCAGATGGGCAGGGAGTAAGCCACCAACAGTTCATGGAACATCTCTAAGCTGGAAGTGCACTGGAGCTGGCTTGTACCTGCTTGAAAGCCAATGTTCAATTTTCAGACACTTTGTGAGCTGTTCATTGGTTTTTGAGACATGGTCTCACTGTGACCTGTGCTAGTGTGCAGTGGTGTCATCACAGCTCACAGCAACCTCAAACTCCTGGGCTCAAGCCATCCTCCTGCCTCAGCCTCCCAAGAAGCTGGGACTACAGGTGCTTACCATGCCTGGCTCATTTTTCTATTTCTTACAGAGATGGGGGTCTCATTTTTGCTCAGGCTGGTCTCAAGGGATCCTCTCACCTTGGCCTTGTTCTCTCAAAGTGCTGGAATTACAGGCATGAGCCACTGTGCCTGTTACGAGCTGGTTATTAAATAAGCCATTATTGCCGAGCATGGTGCCTCACGCCTGTAATCCTAGCACTCTGGGAGGCTGGAGTGGGTGGTTTACTTGAGCTCACAAGTTTGAGACCAGCAAGAGTGAGACCGGTTCTCTAAAAGTAGCCAGGCATTGTGACAGGTGCCTGTAGTCCCAGCTAGTCAAGAGGCTGAGGCAAGAGAATCACTTAAGCCCAGGAGTTTGAGGTTGCTGTGAGCTGTGACACCATGGCACTCTAACCAGGGTGAAAAGTAAGACTCTGTCTCAAAAACAAATAAATAAATAGAGCCATTATTAAAAATTTTAAACATTTACCAACAAATCACTGTAAAAGCCTCAATTTCCTCATCTATAAAATGGGATAACAGCACTTGCCTCCAGAGTGTTCATGAAAACATTAGGGAGAACAAGAAACTGCAGCACCCAGCAGCGGGTCTGGCACTCACATGCCTGCTAATCACCCCACCTCCGTGCCAGCCGGGCCAGGTCAGAGGGGGAGGGACCCTCCCTTGCAATCTCTTCTCTTGGGGTTCTTCTCCATTACAAAAATCCACCTCTTCTCCGGAGTCTATGGCTGACCTCCAGGTCCTCATTCCATTAATCATCCTGCTCTTTCTTTGTCTTTATTTTCTTTTCCCTGGACCATTTCTCTAGGACCTAACAGCAGGCCAGTGTCTTACTCTGGATAAAAAATAAACTAGAAAGTTCTTCCCTGATCCAAAGCTACCACACCCACCTGTAGAGTCAGCCCTCAGGCACTTCCTCCTCGTCCCATTTACTTCTCATCCTATTGCAATCTGGTCTCCAGGGGGATTCTGGTCTCTCAAAAATCTCTAAGGCTTGGGGCCTGTAGCTCAAGTAAGCCACATACACCAGAGCTGGTGGGTTCGAATCCAGTCTGGGCCTGCCAAACAACAATGATAACTACAACCAAAAATATCCGGGCATTGTGGCAGGTGTCTATAGTCCCAGCTACTTGGGAGGCTGAGGCAAGAGAATCACTCAAGCCCAGGAGTTGGAGATTGCTGTGAACTGTGATGCCACAGCACTCTACCCAGGACGGCAGCTTGAGGCTCTGTCTCAAAAAATAAAAATAAAAAATCTCTGCTGACCCATTGCTGGACCCAAGACCAGCCTCGTCTGACTGAATCTCTGCTTAAATCTGCTCCTGTCCTCCAAGGTAGCATTCTCCCTAGGGTTCCCTTGGACCTCTGATTCATTCTTCTTCTCTGAAGGCCTAAATGTCAGCCTTCCACATCACGCAGTTGCCATTATATCCTCCCAAGTGTCAATCCCCTCTAATCTTGTAGCTCCTGTGAGCTGTGTTGTGGGGTCCCCAGGAAGCCTCCCTATCCTTCCTTCTGTCTTCTTGTGAGAAACTCTCCTGGCTCATGGTGCAAGGGCCTGGGGGAGACTGACCCCACCCCTGGCTTCAGGAGAAACCAATCAGGGTAAGGATATTCCAGCTCTTGCCAATGGATAGTTGGGGAATGGGCATGGGCAGAAGTTACTCCATGACCCTCAATATCCGGTATCTTTATCTTCCCTATGAGGATACATATAGCTAAGCACACAGGATCCCCAGGAAAGAAGATATTTCCTTCCATGCAGCCAATGGTGGCCAACTTCTGTGCAACAGCAAGCTATTTGCAACCAACATTATACCCTTCAAATGAAGAGGCATGCCTTCCCGCACCCGAAGTCATCTCAGACTGGGCACCAAAACCCATTTTATAATATTTCCTCTTCAAACCACTCCATTTCTGGGAAGAAGGGGACGGGGTCTGGGGTTTTATTTGTTTGTTTTTTGTTTTTCAGAGACAGAGTCTCACTCTATTGCCCCACGCTAGAGTACAGTGGCCTCAGCCTAGTTCACAGCAACCTCAAACTACTGGGTTCAAGTGATCCTCCTGCCTTAGCCTCTTGAGTAGCTGGGACTGCAGGTGAGTGCTACCATGGCCAGCTAATGAATACTTTTATTTTTAGTAGGAATGAGGGTCTCACTATGTTGCCTAGGCTCATCTCGAATTTCTGACCTCAAGCCATCCTCCTGCCTTGGCCTCCCAAAGTGCTGGAAGATGTGAGCACCATTCCTGCTGGGGTTTGGTCTTGATTAAAAATACCATCAACTTCTCTCCTCATAGCTCTTGGTAGCATTTGACTCTCCACCTTCAATCAAGTGGTCGTGAATACAGAGAGTTCTAGAGCATTTTCGGTTCAGCTTTATCTGCTCTCTGGCCGTTATCACTACCCTTGTTGGACCTAAAATTATTCTCCAGACATCTGTGTTAACAAGTAGTTCGTGCTCACAATGCCCACTCTGTCATGGCAAGACCCTGCTCAAACACCTCCAAAGGGTCTCCAAAGCCTGCAGCTGCACCTTAGAACCACGTGCAGAGCTCCACTGACCACAAGGCCCCTGTGTCCCACCTTGGAGAAATCCCAAGTCAATCTGGGGGGAACCTGGGAAGTGGTCTGCAGGCAGCTGGTCAGCAGGCTGGAGAAGGCCTGACCTTCTCATCCAGCTCTTCTCAGCCTTGGGGATGCCAGAGCTCCTGTCTGATTGTGTCTAGTGTGTCCAGGGGCCATCCTTCCTCAGAGTCAAAGGGTAGGAAGTGCTGGCCTGATGCTCTGGTCTCCATGTTTTCTTCCACTCCCAGCCACGGCACCAGTCCTGCTCCCTCACCCATCCTGGGTCCTCACTGCATAGGGACGCTCCTCCAGCCCCAAGCACTCCACGCCCTCTGGGCCTAGGGCCCTCATTCTCACTGTTCCCATGACAGAAACACCTTCCCTCCCTTGATGACAAGGTGAATCCCCATTCATCTCAGAACATCTGTCACAAACGTCAGCTCCTTTCTGGCTGTCTCCCAAATTCCAGTAATGACGCACTGTTTGCCATTCACGCCAGCGTTTACTGAGGGCCATTACATGCCCAGTGCTGTAATTACAAAGATAATACACCTACTCTGCCTTTGAGTCTGAGTGAGGAGGCAGACATATAAGCATTACAAGATGAGAGAAATCTGTATTATTATTCACTTCATCTTTCCTCTGGTTAGGGAGATAATGCACACTCATTATAAAACATCACAGAAACATAAAGTAAGTCCCTCAGACATAACTATCACCAACACCGATATGTGGCACATGAGTGTCCACGTTGTATTTAATATTTAACAAAATTAGGTCTCAAATATTTTGTTTTACTTAATTTATTTTGGACATCTAGCACACTCTCCTGTCCCTGAAACCATACATGACAGCTGTGTACCAGCTTCTGAGAGTGGGGAGAGAGCGAATGTGCAGCTGTACAATGTGGACTCACCTCCCTGCAAGTGCGAGTTTTCCCTATTTCCAACAATGCTCTATGAAAACCCTTGTCCATACGTCCACATGCATGCTATCCCTCAGATAAACTCCTAGAGACATCACGCCTGTAATCCCAGCACTCTGGGAGGTCCAGGTGGGCAGACTGGCTGAGCTCATGGGTTTGAGACTAGCCTGAGCCAGAGCAAGACCCCTGTCTCTAAAAATAACCAGGCATGGTGGTGGGTGCCTGTAGTCCTAGCTACACGGGCTGAGGGTGGGGGGCTGAGGCAAGAGAATCACTTGAGGTTGTGGTGAGCTATGATACCACGGCACTCTGCCAGGGGCAACAAAGTGAGACTGTCTTAGAAAAAAAAAATCCTAGAGACATAATTCTGGACATGAAGAATAGAAAATGTTAACAGCTAGTCCCAAAGTGCTCTATAAAAAGTGGGGTCCATTTATTCTCTTACCAAAAGTGTCTAAGAGCACCTGTTACAGATACGTTCTAACACCATGCCCACGTGTAACAGGGGGAGCAGAAGGTGCCGACTGTCCCACTGGATAGTCAGCCCAGGGAGGCCACTCTTTCAGGAGGGTGTGGGTGAAGAAGAGTTTCTTAGGCAGAGGCATTTGGGTGGGGCATTCAGGCAGAGGGAGCGGCAGGTACTGAGGTGTGAAAAGGCGTGGCAGCATTTGAGGCTCCAGCGGGTCAGAGCCAGAGGTTAACAGGTCTTGAATGTCCTGCTAAGATGTTCCCAGAGACTGAGAGGCACCTCAGCGACAGCACTTACCACATGGTACTGCCGCAGGAGACTGAAAACTGTGTCCTGCCGACCTTGGGTTCTCCAACCCTGGGACCTTTCCCAAGGCATCCCAAGGGATCTGCAAATGTTGGTCCAGTCAATGAAGGGAGAGGATCTGTCCCAACAGAAATAACCCTCCCCTCCCTCTACCTCCACCTATCAAGGCAGAGTCTGCTCTCCTCACTGGACAGTCTTGTGCCCTGGGAAGGCAACAGCTTTGTCCACTTCACCCTTGGAAAGGAGTTGTGTGCCAGAGTTTAATGCGGTGCCTAGTTTTGCTGGAGATGGGTAGAATCAATGTTAGGTTAGAAGGAAGGGCCGAGCCACATTCAGGAGCCACATTCAGGTGATATGATGCTTGGTGTCAAGACACAATGACTGGACAGCCTGTCCCTGACACTGTCTGATGACGGCACTAGTAACTCAGGCTTGTGGACTGGTGGAAGGATGACAAAATCTGTGTCCAAGCAGCACCATGGACACATGAGAATAGGGCCCTGCTCAGAAGCCCAAGCAGGCTAGGATATGTCACCAGGGACACTGTGGGCAAGCTCCAAAAATAAGGTAAAACTTCACCAGAGGAGGTATAGAGTTTCCCGGCTCACAGCACACACAGAGTGCTCACCAGACACCTGCTAAATACTTTCATAGTCATTTAATCCTCAAGGCAATTCTACTGTCACCCCCATTGTGCGGATGAAGAAACTGAGGCACAGAGTGGTAATAGGGTAGATAATTGGAGGAGGAGGATCTGACCTCAGAGGGCCTGGCTCCAGTGCTTGTGCCCTTTCCCACTGACCCCACAGCTCTGGTCAGCAGGAGATCTGGAGGACTCTCCTGGTCTCTGTTTCTGCAGGTATACTCTGTACAGACAAAAGTGACAGTGCCCAGCTATGGGTGTCCAACAATGACAGCATGAATGTGTGGGTGAATGGAAGCACCCAGAAGGGCTCTGGGACCATGCACTAGAGATTCCTTCCCAATTCCCAACCACTGTCAAGGGAGCAAGTATCTATTTGGGGCAAACCACCATGTCCCACTCCTCTGGCCCCATTAACCACCTGCTTATAACACAGGTGCAAAGGTGGATGTAGCTCAAAGCAACCCAGCTATGGTTTAGGATGGAAAGGAATTTCGTAGCAAAGTGAGGACCAAGAGTCCATCTTGGAGCCCTGGAGCAGCAAACTTGTCTGAACCTGAAATCAGAATCAAATGCTTTTGCCATTTGCTTGGTTTTCTGTTTTGTGTTTAATTTTCAGATGACACAAAAACACTTTCTCCTGTCCCTGCAACTATACATGACAGACAGAATTACGCTGGAGCAGTCCCACCTGCCCTGAGCGAGTGAATGAGGGAGGCCCTGGATAGGGCGTTCCTGTCGGGAGGAGGGAGTGGCTCTTCTGCACAGAAGGGACAAGTCACCTACCTTGGCTTCAAAGAAGTCCTTGGCACCTCTGACGCCCTCCAGGGCAACGTCAATCTCAGAGAGCTTTGCCAGTGCCATCAGGCCACTGTCCTCCTGTAGTTCCCCAGCTGCAGCCTTGTGGAAAATGAGTAGGAACTATAGGGGAAAGAAACCAGAGAGCCAATGTCCACCTCACTGAGAGACTCACAGTAATCTCCAGGCCAAGTGAGAGTCTTTTTTTTTTAAAGAGACAGATTCTCACTTTATCGCCCTTGGTAGAGTGCTATTATCACAGCTCACAGCAACCTCCAACTCTTGGGCTTAAGCGATTTTTTGCCTCGGCTTTCCGAGTAGCTGGGGCTATAGGCGCCTACCAAAACACCCAGCTATTTTTTTGTTGCAGTTTGGCCGGGGCCGAGTTCGAACCCGCCACCCTTAGTATGTGCGGCCGGCGCTCTACCCACTGAGCCACAGGCACCACCTGAGCGTCATTTTCCTAAGCATTTAGAAAGAGTATATATGTGAGACGAATTAGATTTCCCTTTATCTGATTGCCAAAATGAAAACACGCCCGTTTTCCACAAGGATGTAGGGAAACTGGCATCCTCCTGTTTATTGGATGGGGTATAAACTGATTTAAACTTTTTTGAGGAGTGTTTTGGAAATATGTACCCCAAAAGAAATGTTTTTTGCCCATCTAACCATTACTGTGTTTTGCTGTGTAAAATTATACATGTTTCTGGGTATTATAATGTGCGCCCCTATTTTTTGCCCAAACTTTCAGGAAAATGTCCCTTGAGAAAGTGGCTGGCTTTGGGGCAGGAAAGATACATCTCGGGAGGACTAATGCTCCCCTGATAAACATGCAGACCACACAGCCTTCCTGCAGCTGCCTGCTCTGTAAAGGATGCCCCGTTCCTCTGTTCTGGGAGCCCTTTCTTCCCTGCCACGTTGGGGCCCCACACCTGTGATGGCCACATACATGGCCTGTGGGGCAGGAGCTTCTGAGGTGGCTGAGCCTATGGGTAGCCAGGTGGGTCCTTGGGGCCTGTGTGGGGCTCCCAGTCCCCTCTGCATTGCCAGGTTTCAGTTTTCACCCCACATGGCTTGCTGAGCCCTCTCTCCCAAACCATACTAGCATGTTTAATCTCATGTTCTACTCAAAACTTTGGGCAAAAGTGCACATTAAACATGGCAAAATATGGTAATTCCACTGCTGGCAATTTATCTTTCAGAAACATTCACACAGGCTCAGTGCCTATAGCTCAGCAGCTAGGGCTCCAGTCACATACACCAGAGCTGGCGGGTTTGAATCCAGCCTGGGTCTGCCAGACAACAATGACAACTGCAAGAAAAAAAATAGTCAGGTGTTGTAGTGGGTGCCTGTAGTCCCAGCTACTGGGGAGGCTGAGGCAAGAGAATCGCTTAAGCCCAAAAGTTGGAGGTTGCTGTGAGCTGTGCTGTCACACCACTCTACGGAGGGTGACAAATAAGACTGTCTCAAAAAAAAAAAATTCACACAACAGTTTAAGTACAAAATTGGCAACGTCCTAGTTTATAGGCATGAAAGAAAACTCAAATAAACCTGTATATACTATTTTTAAAAATAGAAAAAACATAATAAAAATAAAAACTAAATAGACTAGAAACTATGATTCATGCCTATAATCCCAGCACTCTGGGAGGCTGAGGTGGGTGGACTGCTTGAGCTCAGGATTTTTAGACCAGCCTAAGCAAGAGCAAGACCCCATCTCTACTAAAAATAAATTAACCAGGCATGGTGGTAGGTGTCTATAGTCCCAGCTACTTAGGAGGCTGAGGCAGGAAGATGGCTTGAGCCCAGGAGTTTGAGGTTGCTATGAGCCGGTTTGACACCATGGTATAATAGCCTGAGGCAAAAGAGTGACACTCTGTCTCAAAAAAAAAATAAACATAAAAAGCTTAGCGCCCATAGCATAATGGTTATGGCACCAGCCACATGCACCAAGGCTGGCAGGTTCAAACCCAGCCTGGGCCAGCTAAATAACAATGACAACTGCAACAAAAAAAATAGCCAGGCATTGTGGTGGGTGCCTATAGTCCCAGCAACTTGGGAGGCTGAGGCAAGAGAATTGCTTAAGCCCAAGAATTTGAGGTTGCTGTGAGCTCTGATGTCATAGCACTCTACTGAGGACGACATAGTGAGATTCTGTCCCAAAATAAAATAAAATAAAACCCAAATAATGTAATATTTTCAATGCTTTTTAACGACTTATAGTTTTCTTTTGTCCTGTTGTTGCATTAGATTGTTACCTTTCTTACCATTTGCTAAGAGTTCTTCATAGAACCTGGTATGTTCAAATACTTTAGCTTTGTCCCTTGCTTTCTAACTGTATTAATTATAATTTTTGATTTTCAAAAATTCTATGGCTCGGTGCCTGTGGCTCAAGTGGCTAAGGTGCCAGCCACATACACCTAAGGTGGCGGGTTCGAATCCAGCCCGGGCCGCCAAACAACAATGATGGCTGCAACCAAAAAAAAAATAGCCGGGTGTTGTGGCCAGCGCCTGTGGTCCCAGCTACTTGGGAGGCGGAGGCAGGAGACTCGCTTGAGCCCAGGAGTTGGAGGTTGCCGTGAGCTGTTATGCCATAGCACTCTACCCAGGGGGATAGCTTGAGGCTCTCTGTCTCAAAAAACAAAAAATTTTTACATAAACTTATTTTCCCTAGAGATGAGATTTCCCTCTGTTACCAAGGCTGTAGGGCTCACTGCAGCCTTGAACTCCTGCCTCAGCCTCTTGAGTATCTGAAACTACAAGTACACACCACCAAGCCTAACTCTTTCTATTTTTCTTTTTGGAGAGATTGATTCTTACTATGTTGTCCAGCCTGATCTCAAGCAATCCTCCCATCCATCCCAGGCTCCCAAAGTGCTGGGATTATAGGTGCAAGCCACCACACCCAGCCTCAAAAGTTTTACATAAATTCTGTCAATCTTTTGATTCTCTCTCACCAATGTTATATATAGAAAGACCTTTCTCATCACCAAGGTGACCTAAACAATCGCCTCTACTGTCATCTACTACTTTTATAACTTCTTGGTTTTTAAAAAACATGTAAATATTTAATCTCTGAAATCTATTCTCATCTATCATGCGAGGTTAATCATTAATCTTATTTTCTTCCAAATGGTTAATTAGTAATCCTCACAAAATTTATTGAATTATCCATCCTCTTCCTCCAGATCCAACTATGACCTGAATGAATTAATTTTTGAAAGCAACTGGTGGCTCAGCGCCTGTGGCTCAAGTGGCTAAGATGCCAGCCACATACACCTAACATGGCGGGCTCGAATCCAGCCCGGGCCCGCCAAACAACAATGACGGTTGCAACCGAAAAATGGCTGGGCATTGTGGCGGGTGCCTGTGGTCCCAGCTACTTGGGAGGCTGAGGCAGGAGACTCGCTTGAGCCCAGGAGTCGGAGGTTGCTGTGAGCTGTGATGCCACGGTACTTTACCCAGGGGGACAGCTTGAGGCTCTGTCTCCCAAAAAAAAAAAAAAAGAAAGCAACTTGTACTAAGGGCACCACACAATGTCAAATAATGAGCCAAACTTAAGTGGCAGGTCCCCATCTTCTTGCCCTTCTCCCCAAAGGCAATTTTGTGGATTTCTAGTTCTCTTCTTTAAATAACTTCTATGAATTTACTTGTCAAACGACTGCTATTCAACCTGCACGATTTATTTTTCTGTTGGGAAAGAATATAAACTGCTGTATTCCAAGCCACCATCCAAAGAGGGCTTCTCCAGGTCATCGGGTCCCCTATGATAGATACATGTGCCTACAGGGAAAGTTCAGGTTTGGTTTGCAGATCTTCTCTCATGACCTTCTCCCCTAAAAAAAATGCCTTCCACAAAGGGAAAAGAACATTGCCTAGAGCGATGGGTTAATCGGCTTTGACTGACTTTCCAAACTCTGACTGGAGTATCTGTTGCCACCTAGGTCTCCAGCCCCGAAGCAAGCGTGTCCCACCGAGTAAGGGTCTCACTCCCTACCACAACCCCAAATGCCGGCTAAAACCTTCATAGCGCTCGCTTCAAATCAAAGAATGATGCAAGACGACCAGGAACTTATGGCTTTGCTGAGGGAGATGTGGTCAGCCACATCCATCCTCCTGCAGCTTCCAACTCTCTCACTAGAGGCCAGCAAAGACTCCGTTTGCTGCAGACTGTTGGAGCCAAAACCTTGTCTGGAAAGAAAACCAGCCCATTAAAGGAGCCCTGGCCCCCAAGAGTAGGATGGAGGCGAAGAGGTAAAAGGGGGGCAATTGTGACCAAGCTCCCCTCACCTCGCTCCCCAAAGCAGCAAAGATTTCAGTGCTGCAGACCTGAGCCACATGTTGGGAAGGAGTGACACCTGTCCTCGGCACCCTGCCCAGCCTTGCAAGCCTCACTGCTCCACAAGGCAAACTCAGAACAGGGAGCCTCCCGTGCCAGACTTTCCAAGGCCCAAGGAAGCAACTCACAAAGGAGGGGCCACCACCCAAGCCTGCAAAAACCCAAGTGACCTCCGAGGAATCTCTGTATCCCCACGATTCACTGTGTTCACATCCAGCACGGAGGTGACAGTGGTTCTGTTAACAGAACTGGACACCTTAATTCACTCTTGAGGGGTCCCTTCCCCAGAGCTGTTTCTTCTGAACCCTCAGATCTAGGGCAGATCCAGGCCACCCACACTTACACTACCAGCTCAGTGGATGACTGGAGGTGGCCTTGTCAGACCTTAGAATCCCCCAAACCCAGCCACTTACAGAAGAAAAAAAAATCCAGCTCAACCTGAAAATGTTCAGCCTTGCATGAAGCATGCCAGGCATCCTTATTTGATTTTATTGCCACCACCAAGGGCCCCTGAGTGACAATCCCTCTTATTGCCCGGCCTTGTTTGTCTTCCTATTTATAGTCCACAAAGACGGGTATTTTGTAGAAGAACTGGAAAATGTCCTAGCTGTGACTGTGACGCCTGAGTGGGGGAGGGAGGAGAGGTAGGGAACAAAGGGGAAGAGGGGACCAGCAAAGCTAAAGTGTCTTTCCCACACAGCTATCCATGCTTCTGATACATTCAGGGAACTTTTAACTCCAGGGCTCTGGCTGGGGATGCAAACACTTCCTCATATTAGTTAGAACTCTTAGACTGCATGGGACAAAAATAAACTTGCGGGCTTAAGCAAAAAAAGGAGGTATTCGTCATATGAAATGGACATCTCAAAAACCCAAGGGTGAGGCGCAGTGGCCTGGAGAAAGACTGGAACTGGCTCTGAGGCAAAGCTCTCGGGCCGGAGGTGACACCACCCTCCATCTCCCGTGGCTGGTCCACATGGCCGATAACAGCCACCTCACATGGGAGTCCAGGATCAGGCACCTGTAGAATCAATTCGCAGCACTTCAGCCCCAATTTCAAAATCCCAAGACAGATTCATTGGCCTAGTTCGGGGGGTCCACCTATGGGCCATTCAGCCAGGATCAGGCAGGCAGGGCACCCAGCACAGCCAGGGCTGCCAGGGGGCCCCTATGTCAACGTGCTTGGGCTGCTCTAACAAATGCCACAGACTGGCTGTCATAAACAACCGGAATTTTCTTTCTCACGGCTCTGGAGGCTGGACGCCCTTGACCAAGGTCCCGGCAAAGTGAGTTTCTGGTGAAGGCCCCCTTCCTGGCTGATAAAAGGCATGAGAGAGAGCTTAGTTCTCACAACAGTCCCAAGGGACTGCTATTCACTCCCCAGCCTTAAAGACATAGAAACCGAGGCTCAGAAGTAAAAGAACCTGCTCGGGTGACACAGCCGTGTGGCAGAGTGGGGTCTGGCTGTCAGCCCACGCTCTCCTCACAATGCCAACACGCACGGGCCCTCCAGAGGAAGGGACAGAAAGCAGAGGAAAGAGGTAACAAGGTGGGGGGCTGGGCTGTGAGGCATGAGGGACAACACGTCCTCACACTTCCAGGTCCCGTACGCCTGGGGCGTCACTATGACTTGGGGCAGATGGAGTATTGAACACGAATGTCCTTGAAACTCCTGTAAGGGGGGCTGAGAGCCCAACACAGGAACCATTGGGAGATCTAAGTATCTCACATCCACCCTATATAAGAAATGGCCACACCAGCAGCTAACCATGAGTCACTCAAGCACTGTGGATGCAGAGAGGAGCACCTTTGGGTGGCCCGGGAGGACAGCAGGGCAGGGGTGTGTGTCTCAGTTCAGTCGGTGAGGACACAGCCCACAAAACGGCCTCTTAATTCCTGGTAACAACTTTGCCACAGAAGCCCTTTCCCCAACATTTCCTCCAAAGCTTCACCAAGGCAAAAGCTTCTACTCTCTACAGCCCTGAGGACTGGGATGGAAAGAGCCAGCCCTGTGCTGAGCCTGACTTCAGGCAAGTCCAGGTCCTTGGCTCCAGCATGAGGAATCCTGAGGGCTATGCCCAACGCTATGGTCTCTTGTTTCCACATCTGCAGATTCAGGAAAGATGAGATGGGAGATTCTGGTGCTCATTTGTGGGCAGAGAGAGGCAAGCCTAGTTTGTCACAGTTGGGGACAGGGCTTGTGGTTGCCAGTTCAGCTGCAGACCCCAGGAAGAGCATCTGTCCTGGACAGAACACCAGTACTTGACCAAAGTTCTCACCATCACAAACCAGGACACCAGCGCTCCATGTTTTCTGCAATGACCAGGGTAAACACCAGGAAGCAGGGACAGTCCTCTACTCTCAGCTCTCGAAGGACCCACCTGAGACACCTGCTCTGAGCCTTTAAACCAGAGGTCATCACCGAAGTTACTATAGTATCAGGTGCCGCCCTCACACATCTAAAGGTCTTCCAATACAACTCAAAAAAACAAGCATGACATGAAATTTCCTCCTTTGTGGCTCGGTGCTCCTAATTCAGTGATTAGGGCACCGGCCACATACACTGGAGCTGGCAGGTTCAAACCTGGCCCTGGCCTGCTAAAAATAACAATGACAACTACAACAACAACAAAAAAAATAGTGGGGTGTTGTGATGGGCGCCTGTAGTCCCAGCTACAGGAAGGCTGAGGCAAGAGAATCAATCACTTAAGCCTAAGAGTTTGAGGTTGCTGTGAGCTGTGATGCCATAGCGCTCTACGAGGGGGACATAGTGAGACTCTGTCTCAAAAAAAAAAAAAAAAAAGGCTCGGTGCCTGTGGCTCAGAGGCTAAGGCACCAGCGGCTCAGAGGCTAGGGCACCAGCCACATACACCAGAGCTAGCAGGTTTGAACCCAGCCGAGGCCAAACAACAATGACAACTACAACCAAAAAAATAGGCACTGTGGTGGGCGCCCGTAGTCCCTGCTACTTGGGAGGCTGAGGCAAAAGAATGGCTTAAGCCCAAGAGTTTGAGGTTGCTATGACAGCTTGAGACTCTGTCAAAAAAAAAAAAAAGAAAGAAAGAAAAAGACAAAGAAACCTGATGGTCTTGAGACATTTTACTCAAAATAGAAATGGCATCATCACCCAGGTTCTCGGCCATTTGGGGTGCGGGCTGTGGATGCTATGTGCACTTTTCCTGGAAAGACACTCACACATGAAAATCTTTGTCAAAGACAAAGAAGCCCATTCCTTGGACCATTTGGGGGCGGTGGCTGGGGGCACAGAGTAAGACCACATTTTTACTATTTTTAAATGCCTACTATAAAAATTAAAAAGGTTTATTATTATATATTTCAAAATAACTAAAAGGGTAGACTTGAAATGTTCTTAACACTTGGGCAAGTGCAGTTGTGCAAGCCCGTGATCCCAGCACTCTGGGTGAGGAGGGTGGATTGCTTGAGCTCAGGAGTTTGGAGACCAGCCTGAGCAAGAGCAAAATCCCATCTCTAAAAATGCCAGGCAGCACGGCAGGTGCCTGTAGTCCCAGCTACCAGGAGGCTACTTGTGCCCAAGAGTTTGAGGTTGCTGTGAGCTATGACACCATGGCACCCTCCTGAGAGTGACAAAGTAAGACTCTGTCTCAAAAAAAGAAAGAAAGATATGTTCTTAACACAAAGAAATGATAAATATTTGTGATGACATATATCCTATTATCCCAATTTGATCATTACACATGATGTATTGAAATATCAGAAATATGTACAATTATTATGTATCCATAATTGAAAATTTAAAAATTTAAATAAGAAATTTAATATGTAAAAAGTGTAACATTATAAATCTCTAAAACTCTGCATCATTAAGTATCCACTACGAATATTTTGGTGAACATCCTTCCAGATTTCTTACTATTTTACCCAAATGAGGCTATGCTGCTATACTATTCCACACTGATTTTTAGTTTCTTGCTCATTTTCCTCAGGCCAGCACTGTGGTCCACCATCTCCTTAACATACATACATACAGACGTATATTTGTTTCTTTGTTTCTTTGTTTTTTAGAGACAGAGTCTCATTCTATTGCCCAGGTACATGGAGTGCCATGGTACAAACGTAGTTCACAGCCTCAAACTCCTGAGCTTAAGCAATTCTCCTGCCTCAGCCTCCAAAAGAGCTAGAACTACAGGCACACACCACCATACACAACTAATTATAAAAAGTCTTGGGGTGGCACCCGTGGCTCAGTGGGTAGGGTGCTGGCCCCATATACCGATGATAGTGGGTTCAAACTCAACCCCGGCCAAACTGCAACAAAAAAAAAGCTGTGCGTTGTGATGGGCACCTGTAGTCCCAGCTACTTGGGAGGCTGAGGCAAGAGAATCACCTACGCCCAGGAGTTGGAGGTTGCTGTGAGTAGTGTGATGTCATGGCACTCTACTGAGGGCAATAAAGCGAGACTCTGTCTGTATGAAAAAGAAAAAGTCTTTTTTAGAAACTGTGTATTGTACTGTTGCCCAGGCTGGTCTTGAACTCTTGGCCTCAAGCAATCCTTCCACCTAAAGTGCTGGGATCACAGGCATCATGATCCACCAACCTCAGCCTTTAAAAATATTTTTAAAGGCAGAACTGTAGTGTAAGTTAAATATCCAAACAATGCTCTAGAGAGGCCAAACCCATTTGTACTCCAGGGGACTGTAAATCTGAGGGTCTTTCCGGGGACACCCCCCAGGGGCCCAGGGCCAGCAGCACACAAGTACCTCCCGGAAGCTGAGCTTGCCATCAAAGTCCTCATCCACCTCCTTGATCATGCTCTTCAGGCCCAAGTGAGTCTGGGGGGCCCCCAGCTTCTCCATCATCAGCTTTAGCTCCATCAGGTCAATGAAGCCGTCTCGCCCAGCGTCATACCTGTAGGGTCACAGGAAGGCATGGCCAAGACATAAGGATACTTGTTAGTCTACAAACCTCTGGTCAGAAAGGACCGTTTCTCCTCTAAGCACCTTTGGGCTTTGTAGGACTCAAAGTGGACCTTGAACTTCATGATGGTTTACATGTCTTTAACTCCTCAACTAGGCCATAAGTTTCTAGTATGTGAAAAATACGCCTTTTTTTTAAGAGACAGAGTCTTACTTTATTGCCCTCAGTAGAGTGCTGTGGTGTTACAGCTCACAGCAACCTCTAACTCCTGGGCTTAGGCGATTCTCTTGCCTCAGCCTCCCGAGTAGCTGGAACTACAGGCGCTCACCACAATGCCCAGCTAAAAAATACGCCTTTTTTACCTTTATTTCCCACAGTGTTGGTCAACAAACATCAACTGAGCACCTCCTGAGAGTTGGCCCCTCACACCCAGAAGGGAGCCTCCTCTTTCTTGGTCACTGTCCCTGCATACCCGTATCCAACAAACTGCCCTCATCTTGCTCTTCCAGGCCTGTTCGTGAGTTCAGTTTTGTTCTTCAACCTCTGGTTCCCTCATCTCGTCTCCAGGTCTGAACGGTCACATCTGTGTGCGTCACTGTCCCTATGCTCACTGTCCCCCCACTCCTAGTCCCTGCCTGGAGACAAACCCAGCCTCACCAGCTGAAGGGTCTGGCCTTGTGCCCTCCTCCCAGAGTCAGCCATCTTCAGCCCTCTGTGCCCTGCTTTCTCATGGCCACTCCCCCACTACAGACTTTCCTCAGGATCCCCAGGCTCCCTCCATTCAAGTCCTTCCTGATTCCTGCTACCCAGACATCCTTTGTTGCTCAGGTAAGAACACCTTGCTTTAAAAAGCATATATGGGCTCAGCGCCTGTGGCTCAAGTGGCTAAGGTGCCAGCCACATACACCTGAGCTGGTGGGTTCGAATCCAGCCCGGCCCGCCAAATAACAATGACAGCTACAACCAAAAAATAGCTGGGTGCTGTGGCGGGTGCCTGTGGTCCCAGCTGCTTGGGAGACAGAGGCAGGAGACTCGCTTGAGCCCAGGAGTTGGAGGTTGCTGTGAGCTGTAATGCTATGGCACTCTACCCGGGGGACAGCGTGAGGCTCTGTCTCAAAAAAAGAAAAAAATAAAATAAAATAAATAAAAAGGAAATCTGTTCACAAAAGCCAAAAGGTGCGAAGTGCCCACAGACACCCATACAGTGGAATGTCATTCAGCAATAGAGGAAGGGAATTCCAACACCTGCTATAACACGGGTGAAGCTTGAGGACATTCTGCTAAGTGAAGCAGGATGAAAGGACAAGTTCTGTGGGATTCCCTTAAACGACGCTCCTGGAAAGGTCAGATTTGCTGAGACAGAAAGTGGAAGAGTGGCTGCCCAGGCTGGGGGAGGGGACAAGGAACTAGCATTTTGCAATGAGGCAAAAGTTCTGGAAATGTATGGTGATAATGGTGGCACAGTAATGAGAATGTACTTAATGACATTGAGATGTACACTTAAATGGATATAAAATGGCAAATTTTATGTGAAGTGGATTTTACTACAATTTAAAAAAATTAAATAAACAAGACTGGGCACAGTGGTTTGTGCCAGCCCCACCCCAGACTGAGGCTGAAGGATTACTCAAGCCCAGGGGTTTGAGTCCAAGCCAGATGCGATGGCTTACGCCTATAATCTCAGCACTCTTGGGAGGCCCAAGATAAGAGGAGCTTATCAAGACCAGCCTGGGCAACATACCAAGACTCAGTCTCTTAAAAAAAAAAAAAAAATTTTTTTTTTTTTTTCAGACAGAGTCTCAAGCTGCAGCCTTGGGCAGACTGCTGTGGCGTCACAGCTCACAGCAACTTCAAATTCTTGGGCTTACGCGATTCTCTTGCCTCAGCCTCCCAAGTAGCTAGGACTATAGGCACCTGCCACAACACCCAGCTATTTTTTGGTTGTAGTTGTCATCATTGTTGTTTGGCAGGCCTGGGCTGGATTCAAACCCGCCAGCTTTGGTATATGTGGCTGGTGCCCCAGGTGCTGAGGCTCTACAAAAAAATTTTAAAAATTAGCCTGGTGTGGTGGCATAAGCCTGTAGGCCCAGCTACTCAGGAGGCTGAGGCCGGAGGATCCCTTGAACCCAGGAGTATGGAATGCAGTGAGCTCTGATGAAGCCACCGCACTACTCCAGCCTAGAGGACAGAGTGAAACTTTGCCTTTAAAAAAAAAAAGTAAAAAATAAAAAATAAGGCTGGGTGCAGTGGCTCACGCTTGTAATCCAGCACGTGGGAGGCTGAGGTATGTGGATTGCCTGAGCTCACAGGTTTGAGACCAGCCTGAGCAAGATTGAGACCCCATCTCTAAAAAACAGCCAAGCACGGTAGTGGGTATCTGTAGTCCCAGATACTTGGGAGGCTGAATCAAAAGAATCACTTAAGCTCAAGAGTTTGAGGTTGCTGTGAGCTACAGCACTCTACCAAGGATGACCAAGTAAGACTCTGTCTCAAAATAAATAAATAAAATTAATAAAATACAATAAAAAATAGAGAAATCAAATTTCCTCACTATCCATCTCCCTCCCCCCCAATAAAACTCCACAATTACTGAGAACAACCAACATCACCCACCATCCACCATGAAATGTAGCCTGTGGGCAACTAGAAATCTAACACTGTGGGCTGGAGGTATTTAAGGCCCAGAAGAGCTGAGTGGGGAGGAGGCCCAGGAATCCCGGACATGCTCCATTCCAGAACATTCCTCCCACCCAGCTGCCCCCTCCTTGCCCTCCACTGTGGCCTTCCCATCCCATGTCCAGGAGCTTAGAGAGCTGCCTGCCTCCTCTTCAGCTGTCCAACAGAGACAGCTCCATCCTTCTCTGGAACTGAACACTCACCATCTTCATCAGCTGGGTACTGGTTAGTCCAGCGGCCCTGTGCTGTGCAACCCCCTTGTACTGCAAGGCCCTAGAGGACACAGAAGAGATCCCCAGATGGCTCATGTGCTGAGCTTTGAGGAGCCCGGACATTATGCTAAGAGAACAAAGCCGGACAGAAAAGGCCTATTGTTTTATTCCTTTTATATGATATGTCCAGAAGAAGCAAATCCATGGAGACAGAAAGACTAGAAGTTGCTAAGAGCTGGGGGAGAGGGAAATGGGGAATGACTATTAGTAAGTACAGATTTCTTTTCAAAGTAATAAAATGTCTTAGAATTAGGTAGTGATGATTAGGTAGTGACTCTGTGAATATACTAAAAACCACAGGACTGTACAGTGAATTGTGTGACGTCTAAATTATATTTTAATAAAGCTTTTTTAAAGTAAAAACAAAGGTAAATGAGGTCCACCCCCAAGTGACCCCATAGAAATCATTGCTTCCCTTCTTAAAGTGCTCACAGACCATTCTTTGATCATACTCGATCCTGGGCTTGCCCACCTGTGATTCAATACTGGGCCCAATTCCTGGAAACCCACAAGCACCTTGCTCATTTCCACCTGGGACACTTGTCCTTCACCATTCCATCTCTCTCAACCCCAGCCCTCAGCAACTCCTAGCCCTTCTCTGTCTCTGTGGATTTGCCTCTTCTAGACATTTCATGTAAATAGAATCGTACAGTAGATGGTCTTTTCTGTCTGCATTCTTTTTTTTTTTTTTTTTTGAGACGGCGCCTCAAGCTGTCCCCCTGGGTAGAGTGCCATGGCATCACAGCTCATAGCAACCTCCAACTCCTGGGCTCAAGCGAGTCTCCTGCCTCCGCCTCCCAAGTAGCTGGGTCCACAGGTGCCCGCCACAACGCCTGGCCATTTTTTGGTTGCAGCCATCATTGTTGTTTGGCGGGCCCGGGCTGGGGATTCGAACCCGCCACCTTAGGTGCATGTGGTTGGCGCCTCAACCGATTGAGCCACAGGCACCGAGCCACGTCCGTTTCTTTACATGTGAAATTGGCATGATCACAAAATGCAGGTGGTACAATGTGAGAGTGGCGAAGAATCAGAGAAGTGAGTTAAGTCAAACCCCAGGCATTCATAGGTGATCAGCAAATATCCACGCTCCTCTTCTTGCGACCTCTCCCCTCTCACGCCCCAGGCTGTGTGCTTCTCTGCAACACTTCCCCACCACCTAACCGTGAGAGATAATTTACTTCCCCGTGGTTAGGGTAGAGCTTCTCATTTGTTTTGTACCTGAGCAATACTCCACACGGAAAGCCTCCTTTGAACAGCGCCATCTTTGACTGACCTGTTTGCTGTCCCTTCTGTGACTTGCATTTATGGGGTGTTGGGAAGAATGTTACCTTGCTAGGAAGATATTGGAGAAAAATTGGATTCTTCAGAAAGATGGCCAAATCTGTCTGAGGAGAAATTATTTGCCTAGTGACCTGTGATCTGCTGCCCTCTAGTGACTGAACCAAGTCACCCGGTGACTTTGTCTTGGTGTAGTGACAGTGCCGGGCTCAGGGGAGGGAATGGGACGTCCTAGAAGGGAAAAGAAAAAGACATATAGAATCCGGACATGTTTGCTTCCTTGTTTGCACTGATCTACATATCTTTTGATGGAGAGATCCTTTGGAGAGACTTCTGGGTGAGAATAAAGTTATTAGGTACAGGGGATATGAGAAAAATATAAATTCTCAGAGCGGGGTTCATATAAAGTCAGTGGTGGACCTCTAAGTTGTTGGTGTAAGGTGTGAATTTCTCAGACCTGCTGGATCTGAATTGGGCTGAGGGCTGGGAACCTGAGTTTATTGAGCGAGTTTCCTAGTGATTCTAGTGCATGTTCAAGTTGGAGGACTATGGAGTCGATAGTCCTCCAATGATACAGGTATTGTCGCTTATTTATGTTAATTATTTATTTAGACACCAAAGTCTCACTCTGTTGCTCCAGGCTAGTGTGCTGTGGCCTCAGCCTTGCTCATAGCAACCTCAAACTCCTGGGTACAAGCGATCCCCCTGCCTCAGCCTCCTGAGTAGTTGGGACTGCAGGTGCCCACCACAATGCCCAGCTAGGTTTTCCATTTTTAGTTTAGATAGGGACTCGCTCTCACTCAGGCTTCTCTTGAACTCCTGAGCTCAAGGGATTCTCCCTCTTTGGCCTCCCAGAGTGCTAAGATTACAGGTGTAAGCCACCATGCCCAGCCTGCTTGTTTATTTTTTAATTTATAAATTGTTTACAGACATGACTGTTCTAAAGCATTGTGTATACTATGAAACAGTCACAAAATAGGAATATTTTAAAGATGAAAAACATAAATTGGAGTTTATATGAGAACTTCCCATTCACATTTTGGATGAGAGAATGAATATAGTGGGTGCTGATTAAATGTTATTTAACAGATCCTTGGGGCGACTGTGATGGCACAACACTTATTTCCTAGCTTCAACAGGTGTGATAAGGCAGTGTGATTCTCTATAGAGGTTTATTTCTGTTTTGTGATGTCATCAAGAATTCTCTCTCTCATTGTTTTTCTACCCCCGCCCCCCACTACATTCACCTTTGATGCTCTGAAAAGTTATCATGTTTACCCTCTTCGCCAACCTGATACTCTGAGTAGTACAACTTCTGGGTGGGAAATCAAGTAAGGACTGGTGTCTTGGCAATGCCCAGGTACTTAAGCAAATACATACACACACATACATAAATACACACACACACACACACCCACTCTTGGGACCACTCCAAGATGGAACCATTTGCATAATCATCTGCTATGAAACACTGCCTAGAAACAGACTTGAATGCACAATCAGACTCTTATCAGGCTTTTACTTTGTCTGGGGTCATGTATCTCTAACAATCTAATGAAATCTATGAATTTTATCTCCAGGGCATTTCAGAGGCTATAAAAACTTCTGGAGTTCTCGAAGTGTGGACTGGGGGGCAGAAGCATTAGTATCAATCATTAAGGAACTTAAAAGAAATCCCACACACACCCTGGACCCTACTGAACCAGAAACTTTGGAGCTGGAACTAGCACTCTGTGCTTCAAAGCCCTTTAGGACTCAAGTTTGAGAACATTCCATAGCAGTTTCTGAGACTATTTCCTTGTTAGAATCACCTAGTGATTTAAAAAAAGGACTAAGGTCTGAGCTCCAATCTCTGATCTCTAATTAAATTAGTATCTTTGGACATGGAGCCTGGACTAGACATTGGGGTTTTTCAAAAGCTCTGAAAAGGAGCTCAGTTCTACAGACCCAAGTTTTCATAATCCAGGCTACTTCTGACAACTCCAAAACCAAAGCTGAATAGCCACTGGGGCTCACGGAGTCTTCCTCATTTACTGAGGCGAAAACAGAGGCCCAGAGAGATGGAGAGGTTTTCCCAAGGTTGCACAGTGGCTGAGTGTCACAGCGAGCACCTGTTCCAGGGTCACACACTGAAGTAGTGAAATCAGTGCTCCTGACCAAGCCTGGAAAGTTGGGATATACAAGTCTAAAAATCATCTTGGAGTTTTGGCTGCAGATCTTTGACATCAGCTCCTTGTGGGTTTCCCTTTGGGCCCAATGTCTGTAGTACTTGCTCCTCATTGTCATCCAGCTCAGTTCACTGACATTTCCTGAGAATGATCGCAGCTTTTGCTTGACCAGTGGAAAGCAGGAGAGCTGCAGTTGAGCATGGGATGCCTTTGCATTGACACTGGGAGGTCAGGGCCGGAGAGCCTGGTGGTGGGACCCCCGCCTCTAGATCCCGGCGTCCGGGTTTAATGTCAGCTCTGCCACCAACTAGCTCACTGTTTCTTGGTTTGTTGCTCAATTTCTTTTTCCTTCAGTTTCTTCAGCTCTGAAATGAGGGTTACAAGAGCACAGCTACCCATGACTGTGTGTGGTTCTCTGTATGATGGGACTTTGAGTGATCATATGGAAATACTGATTTTGATTATATATATTTTTTGAGACGGAGCCTCAAGCTATCCCCCTGGGTAGAGTGCCATGGCATCACAGCTCATAGCAACCTCCAACTCCTGGGCTCAAGCGAGTCTCCTGCCTCCGCCTCCCAAGTAGCTGGGACCACAGGTGCCCGCCACGATGCCCGGCCATTTTTTGGTTGCAGCCATCATTGTTGTTTGGTGGGCCCGGGCTGGGGATTCGAACCCGCCACCTTAGGTGTACGTGGCTGGCGCCTTAGCCGATTGAGCCACAGGTGCCGAGCCGCTATATATAATTTCAATGCAATCCCTACTAAAGTTCCATTGTCATATTTTAAAGATCTCGAAAAAATAATACTGCAGTTCATATGGAATCAGAAAAAACCTCGAATAGCCAAGACAATACTCAGAAACAAAAACAAAGCAGGG
>CAUYQV010107755.1:0-17440 GCA_963574575.1 Galagoides demidoff
GTTGACGCGGAAAGTGTCTTCATCCTATGTTATTAAGATCCAAAGGCAGATTACAAAACACCTTGTTCCATTAAAATATAAGTGTGTTATGCGTGTGTGCCCGTGCATGGTGTATGTGGGAATTCTGTGCACAGACAGCTGGGGAACGTTGCACACTTAAAATGCTGTTAGTAAAATCTGCGCAAAGGCAAATTGCTTCCTTTTCTTGTGCTTTTACTTTTCTATAAGCATTACCTGTGTGAGTAAGTGGAAATGTTTAAAAATTAGTGACTCTCCTTGACTCACAACCTTGGTTTCCTCTTCAAGCCTCACTGTTTGTGATGTGACCACCTTGGTACGGGAGCCAAGAGAAATTTCAAAGGGGTAAAAATCACAGGAATTCCTCGCCCAGGTCGAGATCAGCAGAGCAGTGGTTTCTCTTTTTTCATTAAGGGAAGTGACATCATAATGGCAAGGACATGTGGCTTCTCTGCATGCCAAACTGATCACAGGCGTTTAAAATTATTTTATTGCTAAAGGCCAGTGGGGATCACGCCATTAGGGGCTCCTAAATTCATCAATTGTGGACAGGTTTTCCTTGTCTACACAGCATCTTCGGCAGCCCCTGGTTTCCTGCCTGGCAGACTTCTGGTGGAGCTCTGCGTGTGGAGGGTGCAGGTGGGAGCCTTCCTGCCTGTGGCCATGTCCCTCATTGCCCACCGGGCACAGGGCTTCCTGGTGTGCAGACCTGCAGGTACCACCCATGGGAGTGGCTGCTTGCAGGGAGCGGGGAAGATGCCCCTGGTGTTGTATAATTCCTGACTCCAGAGGGTTCTGGCTGCCTGTTTAAGGAGCAGGAGAGCTCTGCTATGTTTGCGGTGACATCTAATGGAACAAGCAGAAGAGCCAACTTAGAGGTGGAGTAAGAAGATGATCAGTACTGTCGTTTTCACCAGCTGCCTGGAGCTGCTAATAAGTTTTCAGTTGTTTGATGAGGCCCAACTTTGACAGGATGGAGGGTTTTTACATAACGGTGTTTTGTTTGTTTCCAACCTAAAATGGTGTCTACTAAGTCTGAAGTCACATTTAAACCATTACTTTTGCATGAGTTTTCCACTGTTTCTTAATGGGGTGCCTTATGAATTTTATACATTTTGGCTTTTCAGTATAAACTTTGGATTTAATGATTTGGTTGTAATATTTTGCACTGTCCTGTTTCTTGAGAGCAGCACAGAGATGGGACTTTTTGCACATTAAGTTCCACTGATCTTCAGAAGAACTTCCCCAGAGAAACGGGTCCCTGGGGGAAATGTCACACGACCACACCGTGTGAGATTCATTGGGACAGGCAGCAAAGGGTTCCCTGCATTTTGCCTAAAGCCACCACAGACCTTGTGGAATGATGTCACTCTTCAGAGCAGGTGTTTTGACTTGAGGTGGAGTGACTTTATTTGCAAAGTCATGAGGAATTTCTGCCATCTTAAAGCCTCCTGTTGAGTAGACAAATAAAAATGGCTTATGTACTGCCCCCTCCTGACTTACTGTAAAATTGGAGTCTTGTCTTAATGCCTTTTCTATTTTTAGTATTTTTTCCTTATGTTCAGTGCTCACAGTGTTATTTCAGTAATATTTTGTCTTACCTCCTTTCCTGAGGACCACATGGAGGGTGGAGTTCTTTGGTTTCCCTGGACTTTAGGTGCCCAGTCTGTGGTCTTGGGTGAGGCGTGTGCTTGTCTGTGACCAGGACAGAGTTGTGTAGTCCTGGACAGAAAATTCATTCAAAATGTCACATATACATGTATACTTGTGTGCTTATGTGTGCATGGGTATAAATGCATTTGGGGTGTATGTGTGTATGCATGTGTGTTCATGTGAGATGTGTGTGTGTGTGTGTGTATGCAGTGTGTTCGTGTGTGTGTGTGTGTATGGATGCATGTGTGTTCATGTGGTGTGTGTGTGTGTGTATTTCCCCATTGGAAAACAGCAAGATACACTGTGTCCTTTAGTTGTATTTTAATGTTTCAGGACTGAATTGTAACACTATAGCTTTTGTAAGGAAGGGATTGAATGGAAGATAAAACTACATTATAACTTCACTTCTATTGTATTTTATTATCCCACAATAAGAGCAGCTCATCCTTATTATTAAGCATGTAACCAGTAAGTTGAAGGAGGATGCTGTCTACTTACTCCCACCTGTTACTCTCTTCTGGTGGCTGGTAGTCACGTTTTACATTTCTATTGTGTGTGAGGGTGCAGACAGGCCTAGGTTGTGTGCGAGGTTGTTACAGTCAGTGTTCTTGTAACTCCATCTAGTTGTCTGAGTGCTACAGTATCATCGATCTGGCGTCCCTATGCAAGGGGCATCATCACATTGTTCCACTGCTGAGACTCAGGTGTCCAGGTTAGCACAGGAGGCCCTTCCACCAGCAGGGGTGTGGGAGAAGGTCAGTAACTGGTCCACCATGCCAAGGTCTGGGGCTGCCTTCAAATGGGCAGCTACTCTGCCCTCCCTGCTTACGTGTCGTTACCAATGAAAACACTTGCTCTTCACATGTGCAGCCATCTTCCCTGTTTTTGCTGATTATTAAAGAAAAGTGATGAAGATTAGACAGCAGGAGAAATAGTCCACAAGGCTCACCTCGTTATGCACAGTTTAGAATATCGTGCATCCTTCCAGAGATCTCTGTGTACGTATAATCTTAATGCAACTTTAATCTTGTTTTACTTTTATGCCTTTTCTGTGCTGGCGGGGTTAACAGGTGTGTGAGCGAAGTCGCCTAACTCCCCAGTGTGTGGTTACACAGTAATGCCTCCAGCTAATCCTCTACTGATGGACATTTATGACTAATTATTTCTCACGGTTCTAAATCATCCTGTGTAAATGTGCTAATTTCTCTCCTGCCCCACGAGAAGTCTTATTGATATAAGGTGTTATTATGAAAACTCGTGTGGTTCTGAGGGGAGTATTGAGATTGAGCCCATCTTTGCCGTACGTTGTGTATTTATTATATACTTTCTCTGGTCTTTTCTATTTGTATCTTTTGTCAAAAAAATTAATTGTAGGAGACGCCAACATCCGAGCAAGATGATCTGCAGCGGAGGCGTGGACCTGGGGCCATTGTGCACAGGAGTTCCTTGTGGGAGGAGCCGTGCCCTCAGCCCGTAGTCCTTGTTAATTTCTCCCCTCACCTGTATCTTTCCCTTTCAATAAAAGGCTGGTGCGGAGGTTGCTCGGGGCTACCCGGAAAGTAAGGGCTAGCCCGCCTTCCACAAGCTCGTGCTCCTAATCCGCTTCTCTCCTGGTTCCTTCCTGCGCTAACCGAGACCAGGGCCACAGGAGCCCCACGGGTCACGACAATTAATTGAGATATTTATCATTGGTGTGTAATAACTGTATATTAAAGTCATGGGGAGAGACTGTCAAAGATAATGTGAGGTAGAGGACGAGGTCCAGGAGCACTTATGGTGAGGGAAAGAATTCAGTAAGTGTCAGGTGACCGGCCCTAGAAAATTAGCGCTAGAAAGTGTTCAGAACAATTGTGAGAACTCTGAGTGATGGAGAGGAAACTAAATTACAGTCGGCATAATTCCTTTAACTGGTATTTATGTATTTTAGGAGGAGGCTTACTGTTCTCAGCACGGCAAAGCGCACGGGACAGGCTCCCCCCCAGAGACGCCGGCCACAGGGCTCCTCGCCGGACTCCTTTGGTCCTCACCACTTGCCAACGTTTTTATCCAGGTGAGAGATGAGATTCGGGGGCGAACACTGTGGAGAAAACAGAACCGTGAACGTAGAGCCAGGAGGAAGGCGCAGGGGGTGGCCGTGGGGCACGGCACAGCCCTGGCACAGACGGGCACCTCCAGGCGCACTACCCAGCCTGCTGCTCCCTGGCCTCCTCCAGCCTGGCTGCGGCCCAGCCCCGCGCTCGGCAGGGGGATCAGACTGTCTGTGAATTGGTCTTGTTTGAAACTCCAGTGAGCCCGGGTACTGGGGCGGTGGACACGGCGCCATCTCCGAGGCCCGTCCCCCTCCGCGCGTCTCAGCCCGGGTCTGCCGGTTGCGCCTTCGCGCTGGCTCCGCTCCGCGAGCGCCTCGGACCTCGGGCGCGGGGCGGGATCTGTGCGCAGGGGAAGGTGTGAAATGGAATTTACGTGCCCAGACTGCCAGTCAGGTTCGGATGTCGTAGACACATGTCTGAGGACTTGACGCAGGAGGCGCAGCTAGCTTTTCCCGCTGCTTACTTAGCGGGTAATTAAACTGCCAGTGGTATTTATTAGTTTTGTTCTTAAAGTGTAGTGGAAGCACCCAGAGGCGTTCTAGCACAGGGAGTGCTATTTTATTAATCAGATAAAATATCAACATCCCGGCAGCTGCTCTTCAGAGGGCGTTTCCTGTCATCGTGGAGAACGGCTTAATCTGCGGAGCTGCTGACTGAGCTCACGGGGTGACGAGTGACGGGCAGCAGGGAGGTGCTTTCGGCTGCCGGAGCTGGAGCCGCCAGTTAGGGGGAAACTTGAATTCCTGGGAAACTGAATAAAATTGCATAAAGGATGCAGCTTCGGGGAAGGAAGGCTTCCTGCCTTAGGGCTGTTACAAATAATGACAATTATCCTTTTCCATCCCCAAGAATATGAAGAAATTATTTTAAGAACCACAGAGGTAGAGTCCACACGTTTATTCTGAGCATGGCGGGAATCAGGCTAGGCTGGGCCCCTCTTACTGGCTTTTTTTTTTTTTGAGACAGAGCCTCAAGCTGTCACCCTGGGTAGAGTGCTGTGGCATCACAGCTCACAGCAACCTCCAACTCCTGGGCTCAATCGAGTCTCCTGCCTCCACCTCCCAAGTAGCTGGGACCACAGGCACCTGCCACAAAGCTCGGTTTTAAGTCCCAGCTCCGCCACTGCCTAGCTGTGGCACTGGGCCTGCAGTGCCCGTCTCTACACCTGTGGACTGGGCCCCCAGAAGGTGCCGACCTCCTGAAGGTTGTGGGATTGTAAGGAGTAAATGGCAGAGACATGTGAAGTCCTTGGAACAACCTCCTGCTTTGCACTCAGTAGGTGACAGTTGCTAGCTAATGATGTTAGCAATATCGGATCAGTTTACAATCCAGATGGAAAGAGTTAATACCACCTGAGTCTTTCCTTTATGACAGTCGACAGACTAGAACTTTTGCTAAGTTATTTTAAGAAACTCCTAACAACAGTGTGGGGTGTCCATACACGCTCAGAGCACAGGCCTTGGGTTTGCAAACTACATGGGGTTATCTGTAAAGCTTCACCCAAGCAGTAGAGTCTTCAAAGGAAGGAGCTTTGGGGACCTCTAGAGCCCACTCTGGCCTGAACCTCAGACCAACACGTGGACGTCCAGGCAGCAGCTGGGAGCGGGGGGTTGCCGGAGCCGAAGGGGCTTCCTTGTGGCCTGCAGGCCCCTTAGATGTCTTTAAAGCCAAATTCATCCTCATCTTCCAGGGAGGGGAGGTGTGAGGTCTGTCTCCTGGAAGGATGAGGATGGAGTGAAATATTTTCTAAGTGCTCTTTATTAGGGTTTAACTGTTAAAAATAGGGGTAGCAGTAAACAGCTGGAGCTTCCTGCAAGGGATAATTTGTGCTTGTATGAAAACTATGGTTGGTAACGAGGGCAGCACCAGTGATGGGTCCCCTGACCAGGCCAACGAACAGCATCCCCACAGGGCAGGCAGAGTCCCCTGGGTAGGGAGAGTCCCTCCCCAGGCAGGTAGCATCCCTTGGACAGGCACAGACTCCCCTAGGCCAGGCAGGCAGGGTCCCCAGGCAGGCAGGATCCCCTAGGCAGGGTAGGCAGCCTCCCCAGGCAGGCAGGTCCCAAGCTCCCTAATTCTCGCTCCCGGACACCTGTGGTATAAACTGCAACTTCAGAGTCTTTCATTTCTAGGTGGTGTATTTGGTTCTAAAAATCCTGTCAGTTATGATATTTTCGTTTTCATCATATTCTTAATATTTTGTTTCTTAAAAAGATCTTATTCTACCTAAATTGATCGTCTGTCATCTTTGGGGCTGATTCTGCAGTCGTCAGCCTCAGCCGGGCTGTGCTCTGTGGCTCTGTTCTCTCATGTGTTCAGTGGTGTCTGCCTGTGGTCCTGGGTTTCTCTGTACTTTGAGGGAACTGTGGTGGGGTTAGCAGTGTCCTTTGAGGGAGGACTCCCTGTGCCCCGCCAGGCACTGGGGACTGTGCCCACCAGGACCCCCTTGGTCACTCGCTTTGCTCCAGTTTTCTGGCCACATGGACTGGGCTCTGGCAGCAAAGTGTGTCTGCTTTCCCTGCCCAACTCAAGCCAGGACCAGGCTGGGCAGTACCTGCTCTGGCGTCTCCTGCCCTGAGACAGGGCTCCGTGTTCCCCATGTCCAGGTCCCCTGCTTTGGGAGGAGGACACACGGGAGTCAGCATCAACCCCTGGGAAATGCCTATCATGCCCGTCTGTTCTGCCTGTGTCAGGAGGCTCCTCCTTGACATCTGGGGCATGTATTTCTCACCTTTTCAGATATGGTTTAAAAAGTTTCCTAATTTTTTAATCCAATAAGCCATTCACAAAAGGACAGATACTGTCTAATTCCACTTCTGTGAGGACCCCCAGTTGGGCGTGTCAGGGAGGAGCGGGGTGGGCCCAGCTGGGGCAGGGAGGCTTCAGTTTTACCAGACACAAAGCCCTGTGAGGGATGGTGACAGTGCCAGTGATGTGAATGTGCTTAATGCAGGGATCTGGACCCTTACGAATGGCCACAGTGGTGAACTTTGTTGTGTCTGTTGTACCCCAGTGCCCTTAATCCTGTGCTTCTAGGTGTGGGGTCCCCGGGAGGGCTTCCCTGATGGTGCCCTGGGCTCCCAGAAGGCGTGGAGGGTGCAACAGCCCACTCGTGTCTGCCCAGCCTTCAAATCTCTTCTCAGATCCCTGCAGCTGAGCAGATTCCTGCCAAGCTTAGTTCTGGTAGTTTGTGGGAAGAAGGCAGGAAGCATTTCAGATGTGCCCAGGCCAGGTGAGTGTACAGATGCATTAAATCTGGGGAGAAGGGCGTGTTCTGAGACCCTACCATATTCTAAAGGTAAACCTTATAACCAGCAGCCCTCCTCAGAAGACACCAGGGCTTTATTTCTGTAAGAGAAATGTGTTGACAATGTGTGCTGCCTGGAACAGGACCCCTGAGCCTGCTGACACAGCTGGGGCACCTGCACCTCTGCAGAGCCCTGTGAGGCCTACACAAGGTGCTGTCCCAAAGTGTGCACGGAGGCGGGGCCAGAAAGTGTGCACGGAGGCGGGGTCGGGAAGTGTGCACAGAGGCCGGGCCAGGAAGGTGCACGGAGGTGGGGCTGGGAAGTGTGCACGAAGCGGGGCCGGGAAGTGTGCATGGATCTGAGCCCGTCGCATGCAGGATGACCTTGCTGGCTGAGAATGGCCACTGAGGTGCGTGAGCATCGGCAGTCTCATAGCTGTTTCTGCCTCAGGCGCCACCTCTAACACCAAGTTTATGTGGAAGATGAGTTGGCTTCAGGCTGAGCTGATGTCATGCCTGTTACTCAACCATTGCATGCTGGCCAAAGAAGGGTTTAAGGAAAAATTATGGGAGAGAAATTTCAAGTTGAGAAAATCACTTTTTTCCCCCTGACAACAGAAATAAAACAAAACAAAACAAAGCCAAACACAGCACTGTTTGTTAGTTTTGTCAGCAGATATAGCCCCTCCCACTAGAAAGAACGTGTCCTGGGAACAGCTCTAGGTCATCCTCAGCTTCTGTCCAGCATCTGAGATGGGAGGCCCCAGCTGGGTGGGGCATTAGTCAGTCTGACTGATTCTGTTGACATCTGCTGCCCGCTTTGTGCTAACTCATCTCTCATCCAGATGAGCCCTGAACAACACGTGGCCTTGTCACCTCAGAGGGGAGGACGGCACTGGCCCAGAAAGAAATGACCAGCGCCTGGAACCCGGCCCCTGTCTGCTGAGAGTCCAGGGCTGGTATGGACAATGCCCTTCAACAGGAGATGGGGGGGGGTTTCTTCCCGGTGGGTCATCCTGCTGGAGCTGGCATCTGTGTCCATGCAGGGCAGGGTGGGCAGTTTGTGGCAGGAAGGGTCAGAGGTAGGTCTTTTTGTCTCTGTGGGACAGGACTCAACTGAGGCAACTGCATAGGACTTAGGTGACAAGGTAGAGTAAAGATGGGATTTGAGACTATTTTGGGCATGGACATTTATTTAAATTTTATGTGATTTTCACATCATGGAACCTTGCTCTGATTATTTTTCTAGCCCATCTATGAAGTAAAGCTGTTCTCAGCTCACAGATACCACCGAGACAGCTGGTTGGCTGCAGTTTGCTGTCCCTGCCTGAAAAGCAGAGCAGTGGGGTACAGGGGCAGAGTGGGGTGCAGGAGGTGACTGGGAGCTGCCCCCACGGCTCTTTCCCACCCTAAGCTCCCTCTTGGAAGGTACAAACCATTAGATGCTTCCATCCAACTGGGACCTTTACTAATTTTTGCTTATTATAAAAATTTCAGTCATACAGTTTTAACTGCTAAAGAAATTAAAAATAAAGTTGTTGTGTCACCCAGCAGTTGTTCTGGCCACACACACAAAGGAAATATTAAGCCCTGTCCTGGGCTCGTGGAGAGCCAGAAGCCCTCTGTCCTCTCAGAACACCTCCGTGTCTCTGGTGTGGAGGGAGGTGCCAGAGAGAACTAAAGGGCGTCCATCTCGGCCCAGCCGGCCCCCACTGCAGATCTGCTCTCACCCTGGAGCACTCGCGGGAGACTAGGTTATGTGCAGCTGGTTTGCACGCAGGTTCTGCTGGGCAGGTCCTTGGGCTTGTTTCTCAGGGCAAGTCAGGTGGAGCCTGGGCAGGATTCCACCGCTCGGTGACATCAGAACTGATCCCACAGGGTGGTGTACGTGAGTGGAGAGCTGGAGAAGGACAGCAGGTGTCCAGGCTTCCAGATAACCCGGCTTCTAGATCCAGCTGCTTCCTCCTTTCTTTTTTTAAAACAAATTTTATTTAAGGTATAGCTGCTGTTACACATAGACAGTAAAACAGCTGCTACACTGGAGCAAACTGAAGTCCCATCATCTCACAAAGTCACTTGACTTTTTGTCTTTGTGGCAAAAGCAGCTGTCCACCCTGCGGGTGGTAACTGTGGTCATTCGGCACTAAACTGGCTCCCTGGACTTGCTCGCCCTACATTACTGCTACTTTGTAACCCCACCATCGCCACTGGCAACCACCCACCCCGTTGTTCTCTATTTCTGTGGATCTGAAATTTAAAAGGAAAGTTTTAGGTTCCACACGTAGGTGAGATGGTGCCATGTTCTTTCTGGGTCTGGCTGTTGCACCTGGTGTCATGTCCTCAGCCCCGTCCACACGGAGGCCAATGACAGGACTTGCTCCTTTGTAGGATGTTCCACTGTCCCTGTGGATCAAGTTCCTTTATCCGATTGTCCATCGACGGACACTTAGGCTGTTTCCTTTTCTTGGCTGTTGTGATGTTGAGGCTGTGAGCACCGAGTGCAGGTGTCTTTATGAGGTGGTGATTTTGCTTAAGTCCAGAAGAGGGTTTGCCTGGTCACCATGTAGCTCTATTTCTAATTTCTTCAGAAACCACCATACTGTTTTCCATTGTGGCTGTACCACAATGTACTAGATGGGAAAACAAACTTTTCTGAAAGTTTTCCAGAAAGTTCTGGCACAAGGCGAGGACCCTCACTATCACCACTTATATTGAACACAGCACTGGACTTTCTAGCAAGAGCAGTCAGAAAAGAAAAATAAAAGACACAAATCAGAAAGAAAAATTAAAATTATCTTATTTGTGGAAGATACGATCCTGTAAGTAACAAAACCAAAAGTTCCACCAAAAAACCATTAGAGCCAATAAATGAATTTGGTGAAGTTGCAGATACAAAAATCAGTAGCATTTTTATACATGAATAATAACCAGTTATAACCTAACAGAAAAAGAGATGAAAAGAACAATCTCATTTACACTAGCACCAAAAACTATGAAATACTGAGCAAGAAATTAACAAAGGAGGTGAAATGTCTGTAAGTTGAAAACTATAAAATACTGGTGAAAGAAATTGATGAAGACACAAATAAATGGAAAGATTTCCTGCACTCACGGACTGGAAAAATTAAGGCTGTTAACATGTCCACACTCCCCAGAGTGATCTGTGCATTCCACCCAACCCCTTTCAAAATCCCATTGGGATTCTTTACAGAAACAGAAAAAAAAAAAAAGCCTAAAATATGCCTGAATCATGAAAACTTTAAATAGCCAAACCAACTCTGAGAAGGAGAACACTGGCAGCCCCACACTTTCCAGTCTGCAATCACGTGGTAAAGTTCCAGCTGTCAAAACTATGGCACCTTCACGAGGACAGACGGACCAGCGGAAGGGCTCAGAGAGAGGCCCAGACACATGCAGCCGCCTGATTTTTGTCAAGGTTGGCAAGATGGGGAAAGGACAGGCTCTTCAACCACGGGCTGGGAAGGCTGGATTTCCCCCTGAAAAAGCATAAAATCGGACCCTTATCTTCTGCCACACACAAAAATCAACCCCAAGTGGATTAAAGGCCTAAGTGTAAAACCTGAAACCATGGAACTCCCTGAGGGTAGCAGGAGGAGAGCTTTCCAACATCGGCTTTGGTGATGAGTTTTGGGACAGCACGCCAAAAACTCAGGCTACAAAAGTAAAAAATAAATAAGTGAGGCTGCCTCAAACTGAAAAGCAGCTACACACAAAGGAAAAATCCACAAAATGAAGCGATAGCCTGTGGGGCGAGAAAAAATATTTGCAAACCATTCATCTGGTAAAGGGTTGACATCCAAGATTTATACAGGTGCATATAACACAATGAAAAATGGGTAAAAGACATGTTTACAAAGAAAATATAAGAATGTGCAACAGGTTTGGGACATCAGGAAAGCCAGGTGAAAACCACAGGAGGTCCCCCCTCACGCGCTGCAGGATGGCTGCTGTCGAGACGTCAAAGCTGGCCAGACGCCTGGCGGCTAACAGAACAGGCCTGCCCTGCCTCTGTTTCCTCTCAGGTAGGTAGAGACTGATCACTGCTACTGTATCTCTGTAAAGCTGACATGACTTACCTATGACAAAGTACACATTAAGTGTGTCTTTTTGTGTGATTATGGGCAACTCTGATGTTGATTTTTCAGACGATTGTAAAGCTCCCCGTGTTACATACAAGAAACACATAACTATTTTAGAGAAAAATGTTCAGTACTCCTCACGCAAAGACCTGGTAGGGCTCATGAGCAGACCTTTACTATGTCTGGCTTTGTAAGTGCTGGAAGACCCATGCTTTTGGGAAGAACACAAATGCAATTTCTTTTTTTTTTTTTTTTGCAGTTTTTGACTGGAGCTGGGTTTGAACCTGCCACCTCTGGCATATGGGGCTGGCACCCTACTCCTTTGAGCCACAGGCACCACCCAACAAACTCAATTTCTTAATACATCATAATGAGTGAGGACAGAGTGGAGGGTGGGTGGGGAAACAGCACCTTACTCCCTCTTCTTCACAGCCCAGGGAGGAGCGCCCAGGGATGCTCCTATGCCTGATGGGAGGAAGACACGTTCATAAAGGAATTAGTGTCACCCAGAGAGACACATGCCCCTGTTGCTACTGATGCTCGGGGCTGTAATTGTCTGCTTTTAAATGAGAGTTTCAACATGAATTCTTTCGTGTGAATCTTCACACAGACCTTACAAGGTGTGGGACGTTTTCACACCCATTTCACAGATGGATAAAGTGATGCAAGGAGAAGCTAAGTGATTTTCCCAGGATTCCTCTCCTGGTCACAGATGGGCCTCGCACACCTGGCTGCAGAGGGGACCTCATGCCCCCACTGACCACAGCTGTCCCTGTTTTATCCTGGCTTATAACATCCCTCTCCTGTGTCCTGTGAGCTCTCCCGCCCAAGCAAACTTAGTCTTGGGAGATTGTGGCTTTCTACTGAACAGCGTTCAATATTCTCCTAATAATATAATTAAGATATATCTTTAAAAAGAGGGAATTCTACTTCTTTTTTTAGTTTTTTAACAAAAAGTTTATTTTTACCATCATTTTATGGTTGCCATGATTTTGAGTTTATAGCCCATTTATTTTTTAATCAGGAAATAAATATAGCCATATCAGATAAAATCTGAAAGCCCAGAAGAGCCAGAATGTGTTCAGTGGACACAGCTCAGTGGGTGTCGTCTGGTTCCTACGCCAGTGCAGTGCTTCTCAGAAGCCTAATGTCAGGACCATATTCCGCGGAGTAGAAGGACTCAGGAGAATCTACCTTTATTTTAAGACTTTGAAGAGTTTTGAACTATTTCAATTAGAAATGCTACTTGGATGAACGGACATCTTTATGTATAATATTTTTTCCTTAATAAGAATTTCTTTTCCCTTAGATGGGATTCTTTTATGTGATTTATAGGTAAATGAATATAAGTATTTCTGTGGCTTTTGAGGTCTCTTGGTAGGTAGGCTTCCAGAAGCCTGTGCTGAACCACTGTCACGCCCTCGCCCAGGGAACAGTTTGTGATTTTTTCTTAAATGTTCTCCAGCCCAGTAAATTGAGAATTGAAGTCAAAGATAGAATTCAGATTTTATCTTTATTGCCTGGTTTAGAATGTGGGGTTTTAATAAAGAGCCTGACTTTACCAGGGAGACGGGAACCAGGGGAGCTGCTGAGGCTCCCTCCCCACAGATGCTCTGCCCTGGGGCCCCAGAACCACCTGCTGTTCGGGTTCTGACACCTTCTGGAAGGATCTGAACAGACAGAGGTCCGTTCTCAGTCATGCCCCGGAGAGAATCCCCCAGCTTTGGATCATACGGTTCATATTTGTCTTCACAATAGTGGTTGAGCAGTAATACAGCCTGGGTCCCCCAGTCCAGAGCCCGGGGAAACTATATATACTTCAAAACCAGTCAAGAAACCTGTATTTTGATTTATGTGAACGCTTCAAGCCACCTGGCTTCTGGGCTGGTTTGTGGATTTTCTTTCCCTGGATGGGGAGGAGGAAATAAAGGGCCTGTAGGATGCAGCTCCCGGGCGTCCCCTGGTGGCCAAGATGGGGATGACACAGATGCTTGGAATTCCCCCCACAAAAGGCGCCAGAAGAGTCTTCTTTACCTTATTATTAGAGAGGAAACTTATAGCAAATTACAAACAGCAGAACTTCTGTGTCTTTTACTCCCACCCGATCAGGCGTGGACTGACGGTGTGGGGTCTGCAGAAGCCCTCACGGCCCCAGGCCCACCAGGCCTCTGTTTGCATCTCTGTCCTCACCTCTGCGTCCTCTCCCTCTCCTGCAGGTCTCCTCAGGTGGACCAGGGTTCAGACTTGAGCCTCCACGATCACATCACATTTTCTCTGACTTCGACGAGTTTTTTAAATTCTCCACTCTGTAGCTCCCTCACCTGGGACTCAGGCACTAGGAGGTGTCTCCTGTGTGTGTGTGTGGGGGGGGGGCTGGGCGTTAGCACAGAGCCTGAGGCCTGACCCCCCCCTTCCCCTCCTGGTGTGCATTCCCTCAGGGAATCTTCTCCTGGGAGCAAAGTCCTGTGGAGAGGGAGGTGGGTTCTCCAGGTGGGACCATCCCCGTTACCACACAGCCCCATTCCCCTGCTCCACTGTCCACTAGGCACTGAGTCCATGCTGCAGGATGGTGGTCAAGTCCAGGGATGAGGATTCCATGGGCACCATCTGGAGGTCAAGCGCTGGGTATGAGCTTCCCAAAATACAAACTGTAATATTATGAATCGCTTAGTAGCCTGGCTCTGCAACTTCCTGACCAGCCACTTGCCCAGATCATTTCCACAATTGTTAACTTTCTCCTATGATAATTAAGATGGGAATATGCTAATTTATGGTTAAAAAATAAGCAGGAAATGAATTAAATGGTGGCTGGTTCTGAATTCCCCAAGCCTTTCTCACGGCGGGGCTACCCTGGTTCCTGTTTTCGTTGTTGCTGAGAGAGGGAATGACCAGACCCACCAATTGGCAGGCTCCTTCACGGTTTAGGGGCTGCTGAGTGCTTCCCAGACTAAGACACACACCTGAAATAGCTCAAGGAGCAGCCCCTGTCTGTGCACGTGGTGTCTCCTTCCTTCCATGGAGGGAGGAGCCGGGGGAGGACCGGGGGAGGTGCTGGGGAAACTGGGGTTAGGAGGGGCAGAGGGCGCAGCCCCACTGCACAGCCTTGGTGGGGAGAGAATCACATCCTCTCAGAGCTGGGCTGGGGGGCCCTACAAAAACAAAGGGGTATTTTAGGCAGAAAGAGGAAGGTTGAGGAATAATCTACTTAGTAGGAGCCCCTTATGGTGTGGAGGGAGGCCTGGACTTCACCACTGGAGAGAGTGGATGTCGTCTGCAGCAGTTGCTGGGAGCAGTTGAGGAGCAGTTGGTTGTCAGGGGCTGCGACCTGCCCAGGGATGTGGTGCTTGTTGTGGTCAGAGGCAGAGCAGGTTTGGTTTGGGACCGAGGGCAGTGGGCTGGGCCAGGCAGTGGTGTGGAAGCTGGTGTGTTGTCAGATGCCCAGCGCAGTCCCTGGTGAAGTGCTCGGTGGAGGCAGGAGAGTTTGACTAAGACTGGAGACTGGGGAAGGTGCGGCTGTGGGTCTAATAAGGGGCCCCAGGCGTGTGGAGGGTGGCAGCAGGTGCAGACCTGCCAGGTGGGAGCACTGTAGGCCCGAGCTGAGGTTTGGGAGATGCCCTTAGAGTGGATTCATCATTGGCTCCTGGCCCTTTGTGTTAACTTCTCCTGAGCTGTTGACATTGGCCACACTTCTTGAGCCTGTCACTGTCCCTGGCTTCTGACAAGCCAGTATTAGGGTCCTGATGGTTTTCCAACCTCACAGGCAACCTTTCTGACCCCCAATGCTTCAGAGGCAGCTGGAGGTGGAAAGATTCCAAGGACACCAATAAATCAATAGGAAAGACCAGTGAGAATGACTCTCTACATGTGGCCACTGGGAGATCCCTGGTAACCTGAGGACCCAGTGAGAATGGCTCTCTACATGTGGCAATGTGGAGGTCCCTGGTAACCCAAGGACCCAGTGAGAATGGCTCTCTACGTGCGGCAACTGGGAGGTGCTGGGTAACCCGAGGACACTCACTGATTGTGGTGTGATTATGAGGAAACACACAGACCCCAATAGGTAAAGGGGGGAAATTTAAAACAGGTGTAACAATGGTAGCAGGCAGGGTGATCATTGGGTGAAAACAGGGTTGAGGAAAAGTCTCTTTTTCACCGTGGGGATCCTGGCACGTGTTAGTTGCTGAGGATAAGCGGAGTGGTGGGGCCTGAGCAAGGGCAGGAGGCCACAGTACAGCAGAGACCCCACAAGTGCAGGGCCCAGCTCCAGGGGAGGAAGGAAGTGGCCCCCCAGGTGAGAAGAGTGGGGTCAGCACACTGCTGATGGCTTTGTATTTTCCTTTCAGAAAACAAAATTATATTTAGAAAATTCTAGTCTTTTGCCAACATATGGCCCAAATCTAGCCAGAGTTTCTGCCTAAGGTGGTGGTTTAAAGAAGCTGAGCGGTGCTTGTGAACCGTGTAGACAGGTATTTTATTTTCACAGATCACGTCCTCTCTGACAGACGCACAGAGTTCCTCATGTTGGCGTTCCTTTTATCATCACGGCCAAGGACGGGTGAGTGTGGCTTTAGTGAGTACACTTGCTGAAATGTCACACGGTCCCACAGGCTACCCTGGGGCAACGTGGGAGAAAACACTTTGAAAATGGCAGAGCAGTGCACAGATCACAAGTGTCTGCAGATCACAGATGGTGCTCGTCTGAGAAGCCTGCGTTCCGAGTGGGGGGGGGGCGCGTGTGTTGGATACAGCAGCAACCAAGTGCCTCCCACTCACTATAGACAGACACTACGGACATCCAAGGTGCACAGTCGGATTTCACAGTTTTACTCCAGAGAAAAGGATTGTCATTGTTTACCCGGGTTAGCCACTGTGCTTTGGCTTTCTACCTGCAATTTGGAACTCTCAGATAAATGTTCCTTTTTTCTTTTTTTTTTAATTTTATTTTTATTCTACTCTTAGAGAGTTTCACTTGTACCCCTGTAAGATAAACCTCAAAAATGGTCCCTCCAATCCCCCTCCCTCCACCCATTCCCCCCTCCCTTCTCTTTCCCCCCTCCCCACATTCTTAGGCTATTTGGTTATAGCTTTCATATAAAAGGTATAAATTAGTTTCATAATAGGGGTGTGCACATTGGATACTATTTCCTCCATTCTTGTGATACTTTGCTCAGAAGAACATTATCCAGCTCCATCCATGTGAACATGAACGACGTAAAGTCGCCATCCTTCTTAATGGCTGCGTAGTATTACATGGTGTACATATACCACGGTTTGTTGATCCATGCACAAATCGATGGGCAATTGGGCTTCTTCCACGACCTGGCAATTATGAATTGGGCTTCAATGAACATTCTGATACAAATGTCTTTGTTGTAATGCGATTTTTGGTCATCTGGGAATATACCTAATAAAGGAATTGCAGGGTCAAATGGCAGGTCTATTTTTAGTTCTCTAAGTGTTTTCCAGATGTCTTTCCAAAAGGAACATATTAGTTTACATTCCCACCAGCAGTGTAGGAGTGTTCTCTTTTCTCCACATCCACGCTAGCATCTTTGGTTTTGGGATTTTGTGATATGGGCTAATCTCACTGGGGTTAGATGATATCTAAAAGTAGTTTTGATTTGCATTTCTCTGATGATTAAGGATGGTGAGCATTTTTTCATATATCTGTAGGCCGTACGCCGATCTTCTTCAGATAAATTTCTCTTCAAGTCCCTTGCCCACCCTGAGATGGGATCACTCGTTTTCTTCTTACTAATATGTTTAAGAACCAATAACATTTCAAACAAAAAGCCATAACCAACTAGCCTAGTTTCACATAACTGATTTTTGTTTTGTTTGAAGTTAGGTTAGCAACATTCATAGACATGTTAACTTTTCAATAAAAGTTCTAAAAATCTGCTTTTAGCCTGAAGGTACTCAATTTCCAAAGACATCAGGAATTTGAATTTAAGAGAATTCGTTAGCCTCTCTTAATATTTCTTTTCCTTTTTTAGATAAATCAGAATTATTACTGATAATATATGTTAGAACTGTTGTAACCCAGCCCTCTTTCCCCTGCCCACTCCTGTTCCCCAGCCCTCACCTGTACCCCCCCCACCCTCTCCAGCCCATTTCCCTCCTCCTCCCTTCTCCCCCCAGAGTTGACTCCAGGAACAAGGCAAGTCCCTCCTCCCCCCAGGGTGGCCAAGAACACGTTCCCAGGCCCCCTTCTTCCTCCTAGAGTTGCCAAGAACAAGCTTCAGGTACAAGGAAAAAGTCCCAAGTTTCACAAAACCCCCAAGTTCTCAGTAGATGAACAATGGTGGAAAACTCATTAAGACTTGATTAAT
>CAUYQV010107756.1:0-19118 GCA_963574575.1 Galagoides demidoff
GAGCACTTAAGTCAATCCCAAAGTAATACTAAATGTCTTTAATTTGAAGACTATAGAGGAAAATAAACTAAATCTATAATACATTAGAAAACTATAGAACTATAATACCTTAGAAAACTTTAACACAATATTGTTAAAAAAGGTTCATTTAATGTTAGGTAGAAAGTAAGTTTAAAGAATATTAGACCCATTCAGAGTGTTCTCCCTTGCTCTTAATGAGCTATTGATATATAATTTAGTGTTTCTAATATATGATAATGTAATCCCACAAGGGCAATACAGAAAAATGGTACAGCGTTTAGGATTGTTCTTGATAATGCATTACTGAAATACTTATTACTTCTTTGTAGGACAGTTTCTGGAACCCGTTATGGAAATAGACTCAACTTACTCTTAGTAAACATGGCCTGGAAGCCTATGCCACTGCCTGAGCCATCGGAGACAAACTTGACCCACAGGCTGTGCTCTACAGTGGATGAAAAGTTGAGAGGGAGGGAGTGTCCACAGTATCGTCCCACCAAGTGACCTGTGGCATTTTCTTCTCGGATCTCCACAAAATCTCTGCTACAGTCTGGGGAGTCTTCCAGCTGGAAAGATCTGATTGGGGAGCAAAAAAAAAAAGGTTCATAAGGATCAAGTTGATGGAGTAAAGTTTGGGATTATCCTCAATAACGTGCTGGGTTAACCTATTTGCTGATTTTAAAGTTTCTTTCAATTTGTTCACAAGATCCTTTGGTGATATCAAAAATATTTCTTTCACTCAGATATGCTGAAATGCTTATTCAGTAGATACAGACAATTAATATGCTACTATCAAGGGATTTTCTTCCCAATAGGAAAAACTGGGAGCCAGGCATGGTGGCTGATGCCTGTAATCCTAACACTCTGGGAGGCTTAGGCCAATGGATTGCTTGAGCTCAGGAGTTCCAGACCACCTTGAACAAAAGTGAGACCCAGTCTCTACTAAAAATAGAAAAACTAAGGCAAGAGGCTCACTTAAGCCCAAGATGGAGATTACTGTGAGCTATGAAGCCACAATACTCTACCCAGGGTGACAGCTTGAGATTCTGTCTCCAAAAAAAAAAACAAAAAAAAAAAACTGGACACAAATACAGAAAAAATATAAGGCAGAATCACATGAACGCCATCAGAGTTACATACTGATGTAAGGATCCTGAAGCAGCAGTATCACATCTGATTATGGGCTCTGTAATGGCTTGACAGAAAGATTTTTTAAGGTAAAACTATAGCATAACTGGATGTAAGGCGCGCAGACAGAGAATGTACACCAACAATGCACATATGCAGAAAAGGGTGGGACGTTTAAAAACCTGCAAGATAACTTGTTTGGTTAAAACACTGAGTTCCTCTAGGAACCCGTAAGAGACGAGCCAAAGGCAATAACATGGGCTCATTTTGGTGGAGCTTAAATGCTTTATAAAGGATTGTGCATTTAATTTCTGGAAAGGTGGACATGTGGGGTTTGTAATAGCACAGGCTAATGCTCAAATGTGACATATTCCAATTATCTTATATTCACTAATGGTGATGGGAAGGGTGAAAGACAGGAAATAATACCTACCTCATATGAGTTTTTATAAGCAACATAATATTGTATAAAGAATCTGGAACATGTAGGTACTGCCTGAATGTTTTCAAAATTTGGCCTTAAAATTAAAAATGTGGAGCTCATTGTGAGAACACGGTATTGGTGTAAATGGAGACAAACAAATAAGTGGAATAGAAAAAGAAGCACAAAAGGACTCACGAATACACAGTCAAGACAATATAATCTTAGGTGCTAAGACAACTTGCTGAAGAAAGAAAGTCATTTTAACAAATGGTGCTCCAGTAACTGGGTATCAATATGGAGAGAGAGAGAAAAAAAATAAAGAACCACAACTTCCGCCTCTCTCCATACACAGAAATGAATTTAATATTTCTCACAGATGGAAACCTAAAAGCTAGAACCACACATCTCCTAGAAGAAAACATAGAGAAAAAATTTTGTGACCTTGGGACAGGCAAATATTTCTTTGAATGCAAAGTGTACTGATTATAAGATGAAAAATTAATACACTTGATGTCATCAAAAATAAAAATTTCTTATTAAAGATATGAATAAGAAAATGAATAAGCATGTCACAGACTGGGGTGGAAAGAGAGGAGGTCATTACAAAGCAGTTATCTAACAAGGGAATCATAACCGGACTATAAAAGGTATTCCTACAATTAAACAATGAACAAACAAACAACCAAATTTAAAATGCATAAAAGGACTTGAATAGGCATTCATAAAAGAAGGTAAGTGATGAAAAGCAAAAAGAATGACCTAGTAAGACTATAGAGGAGAAACTGTTAAGAAAACAAACAAACAAACAAAAAATACTATCTGGAGCATACAAAACACACTGCTCTATGGTGACAATCTTTCAGTCAATGTTCAACCTTGTGGGCTGCAAGATTTCCCTTTATGCTAAGTACAATGGTCCCCTGGGGTCTGTCTCAGCTAATGGGTCAGGATGCTTGGACAGGACCATCCCTGAGGCTTTGGCCCCATCTCTTACCAGGAGAACTTGAACCCATGTCTCTCAGAAGCCCATCCAGGTGGGTCACTAGAGTATAGACCATCCGGACTACGGTCTGGATGGATGTAGTTTTAGCAGCAAGCTATGCCTGCTAATGGAGAAGCAGAAGGATTCAGGATATACCACATCAGGCAACACAGCCACACATCTGTCTCCCTTGACAATCTGATGCTTTTATAATATATTATTGATATCTACTGTCATTTTTGGCAAGGAATTGTTCTGAATCCATGTTTGGGATGGCTGCCAAGTTTGGTGCTTAAATTCCAGCTCAGTTGTATTACCCGTAGTATGATCCATGATGGGAAACGGGCTAAAATTATTTTCTTCTACTTCTCAGAAAGCAGAAAAATAAGAGAGATCATTTTCCTCAGAAGGTAAAAATGACATGAACCCTCCTCTAAAAATCTTTCTGCTCCAAGTGTGGCACACGGTCCAGCAGCATCAGTATCACCTGAGAGTTTCTTCGAAATAAAGAATCAGGCCCCACCAACCAGTGGAATCAGCAAGTGAATTTTGGCAGGACGCTAGGTGATCAATGTGCTCATTATTGTTTGGCCCAATGGTCTGGAAGATTACAAAGTCAAGGTCTTTTTCTTAGCATCAGGCCAGTATAGTCCAGTGCTAGATGGCAGAAGAGACATTTCTTTAGAAGAGATGTAGTATGTATAAGAATTAAAGTTTTAGGCTTGGCGCCTGTGGCTCAAGTGGTTAAGGCGCCAGCCACATACACCTAAAGTGGAGGGTTCGAATCCAGCCCGGACCCACCAAACAACAATGACGGCTGCAACCAAAAAAAATAGCTGGGCATTGTGGTAGGCACCTGTGGTCCCAGCTACTTGGGAGGCGGAGGCAGGAGACTCGCTTGAGCCCAAGAGTTGGAGGTTGCTAAGAGCTGTGATGCCATGGCACTCTACCCAGGGGGATAGCTTGAGGCTCTGTCTCAAAAAAAAAAAAAGAATTAAAGTTTTAAAAAGGCTTTATTGTTCTTGGAACTCTTTGTCTGGGTGTGGTACATTTCCTAAGCAAATCTACCCTCTGGCTTGGTTCTGTCATTTTTTAATAGCATGTGGAACAAAAATAGTACAATCACTGTTTCTCATTATCTCATTTTGATTCTTGAACCAGGACCAATTGCTTTCTAAAAGCACTACTCAAGTATAAAATACACTTCCTGTCAGTTCCTTTAAATATCTGTTTTACCAAAACCCCTCCATTTTAGGTTTTATTTCTCCCTTATTCCTTTCATTGCAGATTCAACCACAGTTTCTCCATTTTTCTCCCTACTCAATTTCACCACAATGTCCACAACCCTAACCCTGTGTCAGAACTTGATGTAATTCATATGCTTCTCACACACGTGGTGCTTCTCATATACCCCAGGGAAATGTTTCTAAGCGCTCATCTGGATAGAATTTGAACCGGTGCCAAAATAACTCACAGGCCTCGCCGTCTCACTAATCACATGCAGAGAAAGAGGCATCTTATATCCTACAAAATGCATTCTAAAAATAAAACTCAAGCAACTCACAGAAAGTCGTCAAAATTAACTCCTTACAGGTAAGAAAGGAAATTGCTGAGTGTTAAGGTTTTCTATGTAATAATTAGGATGTAATGTTCATTAAACTGTAAAATGGGTACAACTTGGTTTCTATGCTTGTCATCACCCATTCTCTGGAAGGACAGCCTAGCGTCCATTTGGATTTACTTGTGAACAACTATGGAAGATACTTTGGAAGTGGTAAAGATTGAGAGAATTCACATTCTCTCAACATCTGCGCCGCACACCAGCTGTGTGCTATACATTTTAAATTCGACATCTTCTTTAATCTTCACAGTGATCTGAGAAGTTTGTTATTATTAACCCCCTACTGATAAAATGATTCCTTTTAGGCTTTAATTAAATAGGATCTTGCTGTTGATTTTTTGACAATGTGTCAAGATCTGAGATTTATCTGCTTTATTAATTCCTAGTATCTAACCCAGTTCCTGGACACCAATAATGTGAATGTGGTAGAGATAAAGAGAAAAAAGACCAAAAAGAAAGCCTCTTATGTGGCGATTACAAGGCCTAGCAGGTCACGTGATGGACACTGCACTCCGTCACCAGGCCCAGGAAGGTGTTTCACGGATCATTGTAAATAACGCCTCTTGCTCGGCAATATGCCCAGCACGTGCTCAGCTCACAGCAGGGGCTTACTAAGGATATGTTGAATAAAGGAATAAATATACATGAGAGAAAAATGATTCTTTCCACGCAGAACTTTGTGCTTTTAGTAAAAACAAAGACAAACCAAAACTTCCTTCCCCTGCAGCAGCTTAAACTTTCATTGGCTTTCTGGAGTGTGGGAGTGTGGCTTTGTCAAAACAATGCCACTTGGACCCTGCAGAGGCACTGTCTGATGGATGGAGTCAAGGCAGCAACTTGAGATGTTTTAACTTGGCCCACAAATAGAACTCTCGGCCATGTTTTTAATCAGTTCTCGATGAACAGATTGGCATGTCCAGGAGGAGAAGGAAGATTACTAACTCAACAGGCCAGTGTCCTCAAAACAGTTCTTTCTCAGCAATACGTTACTTATAGTCTCTCCAAAACAGAATTAACAATCCTAACCATAGCCCAGTCATAATAATAAGGTTTAGGAAGTAATCTTTTAATTCAAAATGGCAATTTAAATGCCCAAATATTATCTCTCAATATTTGATAAGCATCCATTGCCCATGAGGCAAAGCACACATACTGCTCTGTTGATTATGAAAATGTGTGTTCTCTATATTTCCTCTAGGAAATATTATTATTGCTGTTTAATTTAATCTGAGATCACTAAGAATTTGGTGGGATCCTATAGTCAATCCCATATCCGTCGTCCATATTCAAAAAGTGTTACAGAACAATGAAAGTGACTTTACAAGTGAACTACTAAGATTCCAAACGAGAAAGCACTTCCCAAACCTTTGTTCTGATAGGATGGAAGGAAAGGCAGATTGCAATGGGTGAAAGATGTAAGGGTGAAGAAGGCTTCACTGAGGTGGGAGGTCCCTGCAGGATTCTCTGAAAAAATCCAAAGGTGCCTAATTGCAAGAAACAATACAATTGTTGTTCTCTGAACTTGAATGGTCCAAGATTTATTCACCAAGAGCTCTGGCAATATTAAACAGGGCTCTAGAACCATTCTTGCTAGACTCTTAATGCTATTTGTAGCCCAAATGATGAGTAAAATGGAGGAAATTTGGAAAAAGACTTCCTAACACTCCGCTGTGTCCTCTGTAACGGTTGCTGGGCAGTTGCTCGTCCTGTTAGTAACGGGGCTTCCTTCCTGCGGGCTCATGAGCACAATACACCGTAAACAGGGATTTACATGAAAGACAGCTGGAGCTGGCTGCCAGGGGAGCTGAGGATGTTCCAGACACACTCTGTATTAGGGGGATACATGTCCGGGTAGCCGGGGCTGTCGAAGATGCCTTCAGCCATGTGGAAGGTTCCACCACAAGCTGGAAGGAAGGAGAAATAAAGCAATGTCAGTGCAAAGATCAACTCTAAGTTCAGGGAGAAAGAACACCAGCATCATTATCAGTGCACAGGGTATAGTATTTCCATCTCATATCAGAAAGAAAAAGTGTCCTCTACACATGTCCATAAAGTTCATGTGCAGTTCACTGTGATAAACTGTTTTAAATTGCACACGCACACACTTTACGCCCACCCTGTATCTAAAGGGAAGATTTGGCAAACTGAAGACCAAGGTCAATGGGTGTGCTGGATCAGAAGGAATCTGCCGTGTCTTCTCTGAAAGCCTTTTCTCCCTGTGAACTAGGACTCTGAGTAATATCAGACTTGTCTGTAATCTTCAAACTGCTGTTTTGCTGACTGGGGGATTATTGTCAACGCTGGCCTGGCACAGAAGGCAGGGTGTGAACTTTCCCTCTCAGGGCGATGCTGCAACCCCAGGCTCTGCGGCTTTTAACTACTAATAAGGAGAAAGCCGGCTGCTGACGTGCAGGGTGAAAAGCCAGTAATTCCCTCCTCTCTCACGTGAGCTGCCTTGATGGGCCGTGAAGAACACAGCTGAGATCATGGGGTTTAGCTAAAAAGACAGCCAAACTGCCACCCAAGGGTGGGGTTCGCTAATGTTAAGATTTAGCACATGCTCACCCACTGGAGAGGAAGCTAAGGTCAGGCTCGGAGGAGACCGCAGGAAACTAGTTCTGGAAGGTAGAGTCCCAAACAACAAGCCGAGGACCTCCCTGCAGCCCTGTTAACCCACGAGAGCCACCGGCTGTGGGTTCTCACCTGAGGACGAGGCGGTGATAACGGCGTGGAAGCCACCAGCCCTGATTGTAGAGTCGGAGACAAACCTCAGCGTCAGGGCACTGCTGAAGGATGTGACGGGATGGGGCATGGAGATGGAGCCGCCACAGTAACGGCCTAAATGAAGATGACGACAGGAGAATGAGCAGTGACACAGCAGAGGCCACCGTCTCTAGCAAACACAGCTCTGCTAGAATCACAAAAGAGCAGAGCAAAAACCCCGAGAAAACCAGGCTGCAAATGTAACTGAGGCCCAAGTCCCCAGCACGGCAGGCACCTGTGTGGATCAACGCACTAATACTCAGAGTGAATGCGGGGCAACTGTGGGTGCTGGAGCCAGACGCGCCAAAAACTCAGCTCTCGGCTTTGTCATCTACATGCTGCGAGACCTGAGGCAAGATACTGCACTGCTCTGTGCCTCAGTTTCCCCACAGGAAAAGGGGGACACTGGAAATAATAAAACCTACAAGGTCACACAGTGAAGATTGTGAACTCATCCTAGAAGAAGTGCTATGTACCGCATTGCTGAATATCATCACAGTCACCTTGGAAGATGGTGACTTCCCCTCGGCCACTGGTGACCATAGTGACATTCAGCAGTGAGGTATGTGGCACTTTTTCTAGGATGAGCTTGCAAGCTTAACTGACCTCGTACATCCTAAATGACTGAGTTACTAAGTCCTCAGAGCAGCACTCAGGTAGTGTTACGTGAGTGTGAAGGGACATGCCCTGATCCTTGCAAATGCCTAGTGACAAAGACCTCAGGCAGTGCAATGGGAGGGGTGGACAGAGTGTAGAGTGCTCACTGATTTCTGGTTCTTGTCTCAGGCATTGTGCTGGGCACGAGGGATAAAGCAACAAGCTAAACAAAGCTCTTCTCTGATAGAGCTTGTCTTCCAGGATAGGATGAGATGTTTGTATGACCACGCTCCAGAGTCATTCAGTTCATGGAGAAGGCTTAAGTGACCTGATTGTTTTCCTTGAGAACATTTCAGAAACTAGATAGGGGCGCCCTTTAATTTTTGTGAGATGTCAACACAAAATGACAGATTTTTAATTCATTAATGTATGGTATGTATGTGTGCATGTATGTTTTGCTTCTATTATAAGAACTATGGTCAAATATTAACAAACTATTTCTGACAGAATGCTATCGGGTGCTAGAACAGGACCACATTCTGCCTCTACCTAAGTAGTTGCAACTTATACGTTTCTTAAAAAATAAACACAAACTACTCACGCCCTTGAAAGTAAACAAGCTGAATTCCTTGAACTTCACGTTAAGGCCTGTTTTCTTACCCTCTAATTATCTTTACTCATCTGAGGCTGCTCTTCATGTTTATTGGAAACATTCTGACCTCAAAAAGCCTCCTATAAATATGTAGGTATATAAATAAAACACAGCCAAACCACAACTGAGTACCATAGTACCTCGGAGGGGCGCGTCATCCTGGTTGCCATCCAGAATTTCTACAAAGTCCCGGGTACAAGTTGTGCCGCCTTCAAGTTCAAAGTGGGTAAAGGAGAGGGTGATGTGATTGACTGTAAAAAAGAGAGAGAGGTTATTTAATCAAGTATCAGCAAAGAAAATATACAGGGAGAGAAATTTTACCTCTGATCATTTCAGGTGAAGGTTCTCCAGCAGAGAAGGGAGGAGTGGAAGGTGGCAGATTTGTAAAACGTTTGAGGGGACAAGGAGGAGGGGGAGGACTTCTATGCAAAAGGGTTTTCTTTGAAAAGTAACACAGTGTAGGCTGGGTACTGTGGCTCAGGCCTATAAGCCCAGCACTTCAGGAGGTCAAGGCAGGAGGATCACTTGAGACCAAGAGTTCAAGAGCAGCCTGGGAAAAATATGAAGACTTGCCCTCTAAAAATAAAAGAAAGTAAAACAAAATAGATGTTTTTAAAAGTATGTGTGGAATCTGAAATGCTGGCAGTGGTCACCATGTGGACTGGTGTCTGGTTCATTCCAGACACGATAGGGAATGTTTTGTCAGAAAATGTATAGTAGAACCTCCATAGCTAACCACTTCCCTACACTGACCACCTCCTTAAGTTGACCTACTTTTCAGAGACCAGATGTGTCAATATAGTCAGCCTGCTTCCCTATGTTGGCCACCTCCATGTGTCGACCAGTTTGTTCCAATCCCTTGAGTTCTTTACTTACAGAGGTTCAACTACAGTCTTCTGCATCTTGATGTCAGCCACGGCTGTGTTCCTCTCATACTCAGTTTTCTCAGTGGAATATTTCCTTTAATTCTGATTCCTTACATAGGCTTGTAAATAAGATGTTCTTTTCTCCATAGCACTCACATTTTTGCACAATCAGTTTTATCTGAAGGCCAGGGCTAGCACCCTGAGGCTCTGAGTCATTTATCAGGAAAGCTTTGAATTTCTTACAGAACAGTGAGTGCCTGGATACATTTTGCTTTTGTTGTTCTCATCTGCAGAATAGGATCTTTTCTGTTTGCTGTTCTTAAACCACTGAGATCTTTCATCTAAATGCTTTACAACTCATTAGAAAATAATCCTTGGGCAGTAAATAGCTCTAGCTCATGGCAGGGGGCTTCTTTATCTTTGGTTCAGTTTCTGCTGTTCTTGGGGCTCTACCTCCCAGTCTGCAGTTGGCTAAGGATTACATCACCAGCCTCACATCTTCCCCTGCCAACAGAGATACTATCACTGTGTTAACTCTTAACATTCCTAGAAGTGCCAGACAATACTTAAGCCCAGCTCTTGTTTTATAGATTATTTTGACCTATGGCCCAATTAGCTTAAGTGACTTGGCTATTTTCATACAGGTTATTAATTACAGAGGGGAGTCAAGAACTTAATGCCTTTCCGACATTATGCCTGAAAATTTATTTTCCTGAAAACATCACAAGAGGGCAGGGCTCATCTAAACAGGATTCATAATAGCTGCCTCCCCCAAGTTGTCACCCGCCTCGTGGTCATTCTGTTGTAACCTTGGGGATCCTTTCTTCCTCATCTCTGTGAAATGGGGCAGTAAGCCTTAGACACCGGCCACACTGCTACTGGGCCAAAAAATAAGATTCTAAGATTCCATAAAGCAAATAAAGTTAATGCTTATGAGATGTGTTTCCGGGCCAGGGATGGGATATTTTATATACATGCATGGCAGGAGGGAATATGTTTTAGAATTAATTTCCACTGGTTCTTGGTATTCATCTATTCATTCAACAACTGTCTGGAGCATGTAGTGCACCCAGACACACCTGTGAAAAACTAGCTATTTATCTATTAGTTTTGTTCACTCCTAATCTCACATGACTGTCAATACAGTAAGGTTGTAGGTGTGTCACATTGTTTTTTACTTTTGAATCCTTTGCTAGGCCTTGAAACTAAGAAAAAAAGAAAAAAACAAAAAGAAAAGGTTTTTTTTTTCTTTTAAATTAAGAAGAAACTGTAAGTATTACTTCCCTATCAGATTAGAAAATGCTTGTTCTCGTGCATATCAGGAATTGGGACTTCCAAAAGGAGAAGAGGAAGGCCACCAATTGTTCCCCCTGAGGAGATAAGAACATTACTCATGCCCAAACTTTCCCACAGATGCCATCTGTACTAGGCTCCTTTTCTTTTTCATCTTTGTTACTCACATGGGGGTTGAGCTTCAAGGATCCAGCTGCAGTTCTGATTGTTTGGGTACTTGATGGGGAACAATGGAGAGGAAATGGTACCAGAAGAATCGATGAGGATGTGGCCTCCACAGACTAGGGAACACACAAACACATGCAGGTCATGTAATTTTGGTTTCTGCTGAACTGTACCAAGCAATTATTTGAGGAATGAAGATATAAATGAGTTTTTTTCTTATCTCTAAAATGTATGCTAAGGAAGTTGTCTGCTAAGGAGGATGTACATAAACCAGGAGAAAATGGGAACACACTTCACATTTATCAAAGTATTCTTCAATTACGGAAAGCAGGGGAGTGGCAAAACACAACAGATGAAAGGATTATGAATTCCCTGAATCATTTAAATAAAATTCTGGCATCAATTCACTCACTTTGCCCACTCATAAATTATAGGCATGGAGATAATCTATTTATCTATGACTTCTTTTATCAAGAAAAAAAGAATACAAAAACATATTCATCCCAACTCACTTATCTAGCATTTATCCACAGCTTTACACTACAAGAAGGATCCACCACTAGAAATTGCAAGACTTGCTCGTCATGTAGTAAGTTTTGAACCCCCAGAAGCAATTGTTCCCCTCATTTCTGAATCCTGCCATTGTCCAACTGAGGAGCCACTGTTGTTTCCCACTGTTTTTGTTCAATGAAAGTTTCAATTGAACAAGACTTCATAAAGATGACTGCATATTATCAGAGAAGTGCAAAGCTCAAAGGGAGTTCAGAAGAGGGAGAGTCCATCACTGCTGGAGGGCATACACGGACGCTCACAAAGCAGGCAGCAGAGGAGGAAGAAGGGGGAAGGACCGCCTGAGCAAGGATGCAGAGGGGCTAAGGGCTGCATCCACACAGATGCGGCTGAAATGCAGGGTACCCAAGAGTGTTGAGGACGACACTGGACAGATCAGAGCAGGTTCTATGCCCTTGGTTAGCATTTGGAGGGGCTTGGGCTTATTCTCCAGGTTGTGTGGAGACAGGACTGACATTGGAGCATTCAATGGCAGGATCAGGGTATGGTTTTTGCAAGTGACATTGAAGGAAGATAGGGCAAGGGTGGGTGAGTTTGGGGAAGTTATAATAGTCCTAATAAGAGCTAATGGGGACTTCTCACTAGGAAGCATCGCAAAAGTAAATAATTTCATGTAAAAATATACCTAAGACATATATGTTAATACAATATATATTAATACTATATATTAATACAATATATACTATATAATAATACAATATATAATATAATATTATATTATATTATATATATTCCACCTTACTCTAAAGCCTACAGTGTGTCACCTTTGGAAGACCAGATACTGTCTGCCTCCAGAGCTCTTTGAAGAACATGAGCAAAATAACTAAAACAGGCATAACAACTAAACAGACTAAACTTATTTGAAGTAAATGACCTGAATTATCCAAATACAAATTGTGGCTGTACTGAAGCCAACTAACAGCCCTCCCACTGGGGTTCCTTCTGTCTCTGACAGTGGGATAAAGGGTTAATCTCTAAGAACAGCCAGATGAGAGGCAATGGGTGAAAAGGTCTTAGAGTAGTGGTGACTTAAGAACAAAAACAGTGGGAAACAACAGTGACTCCTCAGTTGGACAATGGCAGGAATCACAAATGAGGGAAACAAATGCTTCCGGGGGTCCAAATCTGGCTACATGACAAACAAGTCTCACAATTTCTAGTGGCATAGCTTCCTTGTGGTGTAAAGCCTCGGATAAATGCTAGATAAATTAATTTGGATGAAAATGTTTTTATACTGTCTCTAGTATTTCAGGTACTTTTCAAGCATTATTCTGAAAACTTGTTTGAAAGATATAGATGAAAGGAAGTCCGTATCATCTAAGGTAGACAAAGATGGGGTTACAAGTATGTATAGTTGGAATAAGTATAGATCGTAATTCCCTTGTTATGTTTAAATTTTTTTATATAAAGTAGAAAACTGCGATCCATTTCTGAGCACTGGTCTCATTTTTATCGTAGCAGCAGGAAGAGCACTGGAGAATATTTTTCCTGTGCTTGGGAAGACCCACAGATACATGCCTTGCTGGAATTGGGCTCGGAAGCCCCTGCTCTGTCTGGAAGGGCCAGACAGAAATCTCACAAAGAGGCTGTCTCCTGAAGAGGTGATGGGGTTGGCCAGCTGCTGTCTCCCACATGTCCTGGCGAGGCGGGTGGTTGTGGAACTTACACCATCATATGCCTACAAGAAAGATGACAGGGAAAACCATGGTTCAGAACTCCAGATTTACATCCAGAAGGTCCATATCCCATGGACTCCCTGCACATTGATGAGCTAGTAGGAAGCCACACATTTGCTGCCTGTATTTTATTATCTTACCACATAGTTCCAAGGGAGTATCTGAGTCTTTGGTTGTTTCTGGGGACATCTATATGAATTTCAGTAGAAATTTCTCTGCCAGGAGGAGTTTCTATTAGCTCTCTGGATGTCTTTATAAATGTTGTCCCTTCCACAACTCTCCTCCTTCCTCTGACCCCAGAGTAGCAAGTCATAGGCAATGCCCAGGACTGTGTGCTGAGGTTGTTTGATGGAAGAATGAATATATCAGCAGATAGATGAGAAGTAATAATGAGTGACCATCCATCGTCAGAGCCTCCCAACATCTGTTGGAACTTCTCTTCTTCACAGGGCAATGGTCAAGAAGGAAGAGAACTGGTAGAATTCTCCAAAATGATATGAGTGATATAAGGCTGGTTTAAGAAATTATCTCATTATTTTTTAATAAAATACACTGGGTTCTGTCTTGCCAGTATCATGCTGGGACTTAGCAGAACCTCCATGCACCCAGTAAGATAGCGTTCACATCACTTATGCCTGAAATCTCTGTTACCGGTTTGTGAAATTGATACTTACTATTTGCTCAGAACTCTATGTCTACAATGAATATTTTTTTGTAAACCAGGAGGAAATGAATTCCTTTTCTTAGATGATAGTAATAAGAGCTACTTTTCATTAAGTGATCACCTCAGACCAGGAACTCAATTCAGCCCGTCCCATACCCTGCCCCATTCTTTCCTCCCAGACTTCTCTCCATTTTCAAAGAGAAGCACAGAGGCACAGAGAGCCCGAGTAGTGTGTCCAAGTTACACAACTTCTAAGACGGCTCAGGTCACTTTGAACTAGATGGCTATGTGCCAGAGTCTAGAACTGAGACTGTTTTGTTTTGTTTAATGTTAACATCTCAGTTGAGCAGGATAGATGCATCAACCTGCCAATCACTAGAGGGAGACTGAAAGTATGAAGTTAAAACATGGCTGTTTCATTCAATGAACACTTATAAGAAAGTCTTGGGAAAAAAATAGAAAGTTCAGGGATTTAATGCAGAGAAGGTACTCACAAGTGACATTAAATACCTAGTAATGATTATAATCAGTGTTCTCTTCAGCACATTAAGTATGATTGGGAGGCTATTCTCAGTTTAATCTGTACAAGCATGTGAATAAAATATAAATAGGATTCTTAACTTGCTAAGGGGTCAGAAGTTAAAGCTTTTATAAAAAGCTATTTAAAATAAATGTAGTTCTGTTCTGCAGCAGTATTTCCTTCATTCTTCTGTTTTTCTTTATTTTTTCCTTAATGTTTTAATTTTATTTACTTGAATTTTTTTTAAAAAAACTAGAATATTTTGTAAAGACGGGGTCTCACTATGTTACCCAGGCTGGTCTCAAACTCCTGATCTTAAGTGATCCTCCCACCTTAGCCTCCCAAAGTGCTGGGATTATAGGTGTGAGCCACCAAACCTGGCCCAAATGTTCAAATTTTAAGTGTATATATCAAATAAATGACATTATTATTATTATTTTTTTTTTTTTGAGACAGAGTCTCACTATGTCACCCTCAGTAGAGTACTGTGGCATGCATCAGAGCTCAAACTCTTTGGTTTTAAGGGACTCTCTTGCCTCAGCTTCCCAAGTAGCTGGGACTACAGGTGTCCACCATAATGCCCAGCTATTTTTTTGTTATAGTTGTCATTGTTGTTTAATAGGCCTGGGAGGATTTGAACCCACCAGCTCCGGTATATGTGGCTGGCACCCTAACCACTTAGCAATGGAAAAAATATACTTTTCAATCTAATACGACCACTTCCTTTAACACTCTGAACACCATAAACAGTAGACAAAACAACATATCAACCAATAATAAAAAATCACTTGCTACACTTGTACTTCAGCCTGCTCTCAAATATCACCACCATTGGTTTAATACAAGTATTTATTAACTCTGCACTTGGTATACCTTCCTGTTATACCTGTTAGAACTGTAACATCCTAGGCTTTTAATAACATTCTATTGGCATTTTTGTGGTTTCAATACCAAAGGATAAAGCATGCCCTCTTAGAACATCTGGAGTTAACAGCATCTGGGGAACATACCAATTGACTCTTTAAGCAGAAAACCAGTTGCTTCTCTCAAGATTAATTAGGTATTTGTTTAAAATAGCATTTTTTAATTCTTTTTTTTTCATTTTTATAAAAGAAGTTTAATACTAAATTTTATTAATAAATGTGGTTTATATTTATTATTTTGTTTCTCGTTGGCACATAATTGAACATTTATGGGGTACAGTGTGATGTACCTCAAACACTCGTCACTTCTTTATGATAAGGACATTCAGAATCCTCTTGTCTAGTTATTTTGAAATATACACCAGAATATGGTTTTATTACAGTCACCCTACTGTGATATAGAACACCAGACCTCATTCATTTTACCTATCTATAACTTCGTACCCTTTGATAAATCTTTCCCCCACTTCTCCTCCCTGGCTACTCTCCCCAGCCTCTGGTAAACACTAGTCTACTCTGTACTTTATGAGATCAGGTTTTTCAGATTCCATAGACCAGTGATGTTGTGCAATATTTGTCTTTCAGTGACAGGCATATTTCACTTAACATAATGTCCACCAGGTTCATCCACATTGCTGCAAATGATAGGATTTCTTTCTTTTATAAAGCTAAATAATATTCCGTTGGGTCTTTATGCCACATTTTTTTCTCCATTTGTCCATTGATGAGAGGGTGTTCCCCTCTCACATATTCCCCTATGGCCAATAGGTATGTGAAAAAATGCTCAACATCACTAATCAGGAACTGCAAATCAGTGAGATAGTACTTCACCCCAGTCACAAATTTGGTACAAACCATTATGGAAAAACAATAGGGAATTTCCTTAAAAAATTAACAATAGAACTACTATATGATCCAGCAATCCCACTACTAGGTATTTATTCAAAGAAATAAAATCAGTACACTAAAGAGGGCTGCACTCCCATGTTTATTGTGCCACTATTCACAAAAGCCAAGATAAAGGAATTAACTGAAGTGTTCAGCATTTTTTAGTTTCTTAAACTCTAGTGGAACACTGGGTTCTGTTAAATTTATAGGGAATCCTCCTAAAAATCATTAGAGGATTTTTATAAGTCTATAGATTAATAAATCAAGATGCTACTAATTTTGCTTATTTCACACAAAATTCAGAGGTCCAAGGAGTAAGACTATGTCTTCCCTTTCTAAGATCTTGTTTTCAGTCTGAGTAATTGTAGTCCTCTCAAGGGACAGAAGGAAACAAGAATGAATAATAAATGTAAACTAAGATGTTAAGACTAGAAACTCCAGAAAAATCACATGAATGAGTCATTTCTTTGAGGATCCCTTGAAAGGGGAGCATCTTCTAGGAGGCTCCCAGGCTTCCCAGGCCTGCTCCATTCCCTGAGATCCTAGAATTACAAGACCGCTGCTAAAATTCATCTGGCCAGAGCATTGCTTCACAAGGAGTGAATCCAAAGTAGAAGATTTCCAAATATCCTGGCATCAAAATTCTATACCAGTGGCACCCCAGATATGATGAGCATGTTGTAATTTTGCAAGTTGTATCACACAATCACACACCTCCTAACCTAGTCCTCAATGCTATATGATTTTTTTTTGTAGGACAAGTATGCAAGCTATTAAATCACAGCTTTATCCAATGTAAGCTGGAAATACATCCACATTGACATAGGTAGTGAGTGGCAGAGTCTTCTCTCCTCAAATTCTATGTCTACCATGTTATTTCCCTTTAAAAAGCTCATGATGTGTCCATTTTGTGCTGCTGTGATACCTGAGACTGGGTAATTTGTAAAGAGCAGAAATTTATTTCTCATAGTTATGGTGCCTGGGAAGTCCTAGGAAAAGTTGCCAGCTAGTTAGGGCCAGGTCCCTCTGCTTCCAAGAAGATGCCTTGAGTGCTACATGTCCCCAAGGGGAAGTGCTCCATACCCTCAGGCAGCAGAAGTGTGAAAGAGAAGGAACCCCCTCCCACAAGCTCTCTTGATAGTGGTTTAATCCACTCATGAGGCCAGCTCCTCATTACCTACACACCTGCCAGAGGTCAATCTCTGAATATTGCTGTAGTGGGGACTAAGTTCCCAACACACAAATCTTGGCAGAAACACATTCAAACCATAGCATGATAGTTATTAAGTTTTATGTCCCTAATTGTTATTTTATGAAATTTCAAAACCTTAGACTATCAAGGAGGCAGACTTTTGCTTTCTTAGCAGAGTATGAAATATCAATCCTGTTATTTAAAAGTGTTCTTAACACTTATAATATCAAATCAATATTCTCACATTTAAAGTTTTAATTTACAAAATTAGAAAAGCATGCAAAAAAGAAAATATTAGAAACCTTCTTCCTTTGTATTTAAAATTCTAAAGTCATGAAAATTATCAATATTCATTTTCCCTTACTTCCATCTAGTTCCCAAGGCAAAGGGAGGAAATTATATTACCATTGAGTACACGTTCAATATTTGAATATAACGTGTGTAATTCTTAAGTCTACTGTCAAGAATCTTCTAGGAATTGATTTTCTGATCGTTACTTAAGTGGTAAAAGTCAGAGTAGTATACAAACAAAATAAAACTCTGTACATCTCAACTAATTCATTTCTAGATGACACCAATAAAATGGGGTTTGAAATTGAACAAAAGAAAAAGTAGGCACCATGCCCAGGAGAATTCCAACTCTCCATGCTCTCAAAACAGAAGCTGAGCTGGTGAGGTGGTAATCACTTTTCTACAGAAAAGTTAAGCAATCTTTTTAGGAAGTGTCCAGAGTTTTGTGAAATTTTGAGATACTAGCACATACATTCAAAATACATAGCAAAAATGTAACTTTGTCTTATAAACATAGGAGAATTTTTTTAAAAAATTATAGAGCCTGGTACATAATAGACACAAGTGTTTGATATACAAATGAATAAATGATTAGCAGTTATGACAGTGGACAGAACCTTTATAGTTCTAATGATCTCTAGGAATTCAGGACTAAACTTGAGGATAAACCAGAGTTTTAAAAAAGCTTATTTTTGTGACACCAAGGTGGGAGGATGACTTGAAGCCAGGAGTTTGAGACTAGCCTGCTAACATAGTAAGCCAGGTATTGTGGAGCGTGCCTGGAGTCCTAGTTACTTGGGAGGCTAAGGAGAGAGGATCACTTGAGTCCAGGAGTTGGAGGCTGCAGTGATGTATGATCACACCACTGCAATGTAGCCTGGGCAACAGAGTGAGACCTTGTCTCTGAGCAGAAAAAAAAAAAAAAAGGTGGAGCAGATGGTATTTCCTAAGTGCATAGTAGACACAATCGTGGGTATGGGGCTATACACTGTGGGAAAGAAGTCCCTGGGGAATGCGTTCTGAACAGGCTTTCTACATGCTGGGCCCAAGGGGAATGGAGAGGTGGGATCACAGGGCACCGCCAACATCGTGCATGCAGCCCTCAGATGCCTTTCACCAGCAGCGAGAAGGGAGTGGTGGAAGGCACCTGGCCCATTCCCAAGACCCAGAGTTTTCTCAGCATAGGACAGACATATGGTGATTTCAGGGCCCCTCCACACCCTGAGCTCTAGCCAGAAGAGAACCTATAAGGGTAAATAGCTATGCTAAAAGCACAGCGTGATGGCAGCCTCTCCCAGATCCTATCGACCTAAGAATATCTCAACCCCGGGGGAAAAACAACTGGTTCCTGGTTCCGCATTCTATTATAATTTACCCATAAACAAACCATTTGCATACAACCTTACAGGTAGCCCCTTCCACTCCCCTATATATCGCCCCAGCAATAAAGGAAGTTGGCTCCAACTTTGCTGACTCTTTTGAACTACACTTTGTCTCTTGTCTTTCTTTACTTTTTAGGCGCGACCTCCAAGTCTGAACTGTGTGCGTGTTCTTTCATTCTCTTTCTAAAGCTACTATAGCTCTCTTCTCCCTTCACATACCGAACACGCACGGTGCCGCCCTCTCCGCCGGACGAGGAAAGGCGACAGATGACCAGCAGCTTCACCCAGACTTCACCCCGTTCCACTCACCCTTTGGCTGGTTCGAATTTGTGTCCTTTCACCGCAACACCTGTGATTGTAAGTATAGCACTTTCCTGAGTTCTGTGAGAATTATCAAATGTTGTGGGGCCCCGAATTCATAGCCAGCTGGTCTGAAGTGGGGGTGGTCAAGCTTGTGGCTGGTGTCTAGAGTGAGGGTGTCTTGTGGGGACTGTGCCCTT
>CAUYQV010107759.1:0-16035 GCA_963574575.1 Galagoides demidoff
CAGTATTTTAATATCCAGGTGAAACTGATGTACAGCCAAGATTTCCATCTTACAGGGAATTGAGACAGTTTTTCTGGTCAGATCAATCCATTATACTGAAATTACACCAAAGGTAGCTCACAAGTACTAGTAGTTCAAAGCACTGGATTAGATTTTTGACTCTAAATATAATTAACTGTCTGGACCTAATCAGCCACCCAATTAACCTATTCAATCTGTTCAGATCTTTTACCTATGGAAGGTAGTTAACTTAGGTATCTGTGGTTCTTAATCATAGATCTCTAATCATCTAAAAAAGGTAGCACACACCCCAGAATACTGAACATTTCTACAAAATTTCATGTACAATTTCACAATGATCACAGATTATGTGAAGCCGGACATGCATTCATCTAAGGCATAATAAAGAGGAGATACCTTGCAAAAGTACAAGACTAAGAAGAAAACAATTTATAATCAATTACATTTCAAATCAGTATAAAGAGGCCTGCTAACAATCAGAGCTGTCCTACGATGTAATATTAAAGTGTTTACCTGGATGGAGCTGAAACACATTCTTCTTAGTAAAGGATCACAGGAATGGAAAAAAGAACATCCAAAGTACTCAATGCTAATATGAAAAAAATATATAAATAACTACACACCCATACAAAAGGAAAACACAGATCTACTTTAGTGAGCAGGGGGGAGAGGCAAGAGAAGGGAGGAGGAAGGAGGGAGGGTGATTGGCGGGATCTCACCTAATATGCACCATGTGAGGGTGTTCAACACGCCCCCTGGGGGAAGGGCTCAACTACAATTTGAAAATTAGCTCAGAAACGAAAACAGTGTAACCTAAACATGGGTACCCTCATATCAATCTGAAATGAAAAAAGAAAGCATTAAATGTGAAAAATGATAACTATGTGGAAATCATATATTATTTAGAAAATAAACAAGTAAAAAAAATCGAATAAAATCACAATACATGCACTTAGATTAAACATGTGAGCTACACGGTTATGGATGGGAAAGACGTGTAAAAATCAAAAATCCATAGGAAAATGGATTAAAACTTTGCGGTGTGCTCACTATGAAATTGGAACTAACTGGTGAGCACACACCTGCATAGAGGGAAGTAAAATCCAGTGGAAATCAAGTGCTACCTGACAGCTATCACTACTATATGGCTGACGGTGCACTACAACCCTGACTCAAGCGTAGCAAAAGCCATCCATGGAACCAAAGGCATCTGTACCCACGTAATACCAGAAATTCCAATAACAAGAAAACAAAAACAAAGACTTCATGGTGGAGTTCTTTTAAAAAACTATAACAAATCTTCTATATAAATTAAAATAGACCAGTATCATGCTCACCAAAAGAATGACTTTTAGTATTTTGCCTTTGGGGAAGACCTAGCAGGATAAGGAAACACTCAAGTACTTGGAAGAACGTAGCGCAGAACTGGGTTAGAAAATTAAGCAGTTGTCACCCAATCACTAGGTGACGCAAAAATATTAGTTTGGTGACTGTTCAAGCCTACCCGCAAGTAATGACTTAACCAAGTGGTATTATTCAAAAATGACCTAGATCACCCACACTGGATTGTCTAGACAATAAAGTAACTGTTGGCAGCATCCTCCTTCTCTCATCAGGAGAGGCCTCGCCAAACACAGCTTCCTCTGAGACTGCTGGTTCCCTCCGCCAGGAAGAAGGGGCTGCAACTTTCCAGGCTTTCCTAAGGTCTCCAGGGCTGGACTACTGGCTTTCTTAAGCAACTCCTAAGAAGAGACGACCTCTAAGCCCACATACCCTGGCAATCGAGAGGTTTGTCTGTGCCTCCACTGGGGAAATCCCCCCCTCCCCCCAACACAGGGCGGAAGCCAGAAGGATGATATAAGGTCGGGGACCATGAGCCAACTCTGGGTTAGTGAGTCACTCAAAGCCTGCTCCTTAACCCCATACTGTGTGCTGTTGTGGCACAAGAGCTCTGCCAAGATGTGTGGCAGCCAGGAAGGAACATATTTGCCCTCGAGGTGGTTAGGAAAGATGTTAGTTTTCTCAAGCAAAGCCAGGCTTGAATTTACCCTCCCAAATGAGCTTCTCTTAAATATCTAAGGCTCCTCTTGGGGAATATTTTGCTTTGTTCTGTTTACAACTTCATAAATGGGGCAATGTGTGTTGATGTAATAGCTGAGAAGTTTGGTGTAAGAAATGTTTGTTGAAAAGCATGTGGTAAATTTCCATCCCAGCAAAAAATTATATAGATGCATATATATTCATAGCTACCAAAAAACCTAAGTAAATAGACAAAAACTCTTAGACATTATTATCTAAGGGCAGTACAAGGAAGATGACCAATGTACAATTTATCTAAAGTCTTACACGTCTACAGTGTTTGAAATTTTCACAAAAAATTATGACACTTACATAATCAAGAAAAAAATAAACATCCTAAAACCCTAATAACTTAGGTCTTTTTGGACACAGTCTTGAAACTTAGTTTCTTAAGAAACTATAAAATAGAGCCATTGGAGACTAAGAAATGATTGTTTCTCTGGCTGCCTATTAAGGCAAGATGTGTTGACCCTTCTGCCTATGTTTTTTTTCCTTTTGTTTTTTTATTAATTGATAGCTGTATACGTTAATGCAAATATGGGGTACATTGTACTGTTTTCATATACAATTTGAAATACTTTCATCAAGCTGGTTAACATAAATTTCATGTCATTTGCTTGGTCATTGTATCAAAACATTTATATTCTAGTTCTAGAAAAGTTCACTTGTACCCTTGTTAGGCAGATATATATGTTAAGTTCAGCTAAGAACAAGGAAAACGGATAGAAACCTGAACAACATAGATCCTGAACTTCTGATTTTTGCCCCTGTGTTGACTACTTGCCTGACTTTTTCAGCTCAGTCAAAATGTTGTAATTGGTTTCTTTCCATAGGTCTCAACTTATCATTGCCCCAGAGAAAAACAGACCTTTGCCTAAGAATTATTAATTTAGCTCTCCAATTTATTTTTCCTAATATGCCATCTTATAAATTGAACAGACTTTTCTGGTATCAGTTGATCTTTTCCATAGGTTCTTGGTAGGAAGGGTCCGTCCACCCATGATTATAGCAGGTCCTGTTCTTTTGTCCATTTTAATAGTTCTTAATGGAATAATAATTAAGTGTTTGGGATGTAATGTGAAAATTACTAGCATTTGTAACAGAGATACTGGCCTACGTGGCTGATATTTGCCAGCTCTTATTCTTAAGAATTTAGTCTATGATGATCAGGATAAGTAATGGAAACATAATAACCTTCATAAAATTGTTTAGAATTATCAAATTAATGCATCAGTTAAAGCAGTTAAGTCATAATCAATTGTTATTTTTCTAAAAGTGGAAAAAAAAGAGAAAGACTTATAATAGCAAGTAGAACTTAACCTAAATTATCTCCATTTCCCTTGCCCAATTTATTTTACTGTCAGTTATTATATCAACTGCCCAGGGTATCACTTGGCAAAACAATTTCCTTATATTCTACCAATTCACATTGGCAAGATTAGCGAGTGTCTCTAGGTGATGCCAATATCCCAGGTACATCCTGGATCAGGCTGCCAGCCACGCAGACACTGGGTGGCACACATCAGCACAAAGGAGATGCACGCTGGTCCTTTACCACCCACAAGTAGCATATCCAGAGCATCAGAATCTTCTGAACATCTTAGGATTTTGTGAGAGTCAGAGTACAATCCCATATTAATAAAGGCTATATTTTTTCGCCTAAGTGAAAGTCATTCTTTGTTAAGCAGGTCAATTTTTCTTCCTAAACATAAAAATATACCACCAGTAGCCCTGTAATTTCGGCCATCGTGAGAGAGAACACTCTTGAAGATGTTGGACTTGTGTAGGTCAACGTCCAATGTGAAATCTACTAAATGGAGCAAAGAGGATAAATAGGATAAAGCTGGGCTGCTACACCACAGGTATGTCTTTTGATTTAAACCTTTCAAGGATGCTTCATTTAACAGGACAAAGAACTAAGTCTTTCATAAGTGGAATTGACATACCATTTCCTGACATTCCATTATTGCTAATAGTATGCCATGACAGTATTTTAAAACAAAAAGGGTAGGATGAATACAGGTGAGAATCACTTTTACTAAGGCAATTCTTTTGTCACTGAGTATTTAAACATTTAGAGACTCCTGTATCAGCTGGCTGCACTGGCTCATGCCTGTACTCCTAAAACTCCAGGAGGCTGAGGCTGGTGGTTTGCTTGTGCTCAGGAGTTTGAGACCAACCTGAAGAAGACTGAGATACCTTCTCTACTAAAAAAAAAAAAAAAAAAACATAGCCAGATGCTGTGGCCGGCAACTGTAGTCCCAGCTACTCAGGAGGCTTAGGAAAGAAGATCCCTTGAGCTCAAGACTTTGAGGTTGCTATGAGCAGCGATGATGCCACAGCGCACTCCCCAGGGCAGCAGAATAAGATTCTGTCTCAAAAAAAAAAAAAAAGAAGAAAGAAAGAAACTCCTGTATCATTTACTCCTGTATCCTTTACATATAATATTTTAGTTGCAATGACTAAAGTCTCCTCAGTTAATCATTAAATTCAGTTAATACTTATGCTTGTCCAGAGGGCATATATTATAGTTCATTAACACAGGGGTCTCACATTAGCATCTGCATGAAATGTTGTATTTGTTAATTAGCCTACATAGATGAGAGGGGAAGAATACTTCATTTAAATGATAGTTAGGATGGAGATTCATTCACATCCTGCTGAAACATGAGCTTTGTGGTGAAAACAGGATTACCAGGTGGGAATCCTGAAATTCACTATGCTTCTGATATCTTAACTGATTATATTAACCATTGTTTCACATGGTTATCACAGAAAGCTTTAAGAAGTAGAAAATGCAATTAAACTTACATATACACAATCTCTAAGTAATTATTAACTTTTTTTTTTCTTTGCGACAGAATCTCACTCTGGCCCCCTGGGTAGAGTGCTGTCATGTCACAGTTCACAGCAACCTCAAACTCTTGGGCTCAAGAGATCCCCTTGGCTTGGCATCTGTGGCTCAAACAGCTAAGGCACCAGCCACATACACCTGAGCTGGCGGGTTTGAATCCAGCCGGGGCCTGCCAAACAACAGTGTTTTTGTCTGCACCCAAAAAACAGCTGGGCGTTGTAGTAGGTGCTGGTAGTCCCAGCTACTTGGGAGTTGGAGGCAGGAGAATTGCTTGAGTCCAGGATTTGGAGGTTGCTGTGAGCTGTGACGCCATAGCACTCTACCCAAGGCAACAGCTTGAGGCTCTGCCTCAAAAAAAAAGAGCTCCTCTTGCTATTGCCTCCCAAGTAGCTGGGACTACAGGCACCTGCCATCATGCCCAGCTAGTTTTTCTATTTTTAGCACAGACGGGCTCTTGCTCTCACTCAGGCTGGTCTTGAACTCCTGAGCTCAAGCAATCCACCCACCTCAGGTTCCAAAAGTGCTAGGATTATAGCCATGAACCTCCATGACTGGCTGGTCTGTGTTATTAAAATCCATGACTGGTGCTAATGGTCATAAATGTACATGAATGTTCAAGTCAATATTTCTTTTTAAACGTTATCAACTTAGAACATAGCCTGTGTTGGAACCTTAAAAGATCTTGAGTTGTTCAGCAATCACATATGCAAAAATAATGTAATAAACATATGCGGAGAAGGCAACAAAGGTTTAGGTGCTTGCTATAACTATGCATATTCTGAATTTCTGTTTTCTGAACAAGGCATTAGAAGACAAACAAATCTTTCCAGAATACAAATCAGAATATGTGTGAGCTCACTTTCCCATCCAATTAAGCTTCCCATTATTCTTAGGATAGAAGACAAAGTCCATAATAGAGTCTATAAGGCTTTGCCCCAGTTGGCTCCTACCCTCCTCGAGCCTCATACTAGGGCAGTCTTCCTGCTAGCTCTCAGCAGCCCAGCCTCAGCAGCCTTCCTCTGGTAAAGGCACATTTGTTGAGCTCTCCATATAAGGTTTTGCCCCATGCTGTCCCCAGAAACTCATTTTTAAAGTTATTTCATTCTTTTACTCCTTTCCTCTACCACCCCCAACCTGACCACCATTACCACTAGAACATATATATACATGCATGCACGTATACACATACACATTCACACATACACACACACACTCACATATATACATACACACGCCCCTCCTCCTTCAAAATCTGTTCACTGTTACAAATTATGAAAATATTTCCTGACCTCTTTGATATGTCCCCCAAAAGAAAGGTCTCTCTGTTACAAAATCCTAGCCCTGTACGTATTTACTTCATTAACACTTGTTTTTAAGATTTTACATGTATTTTTTGGACCTTTTAGTTAATGTCCATCTTTCAATGAAAGTTGGAGTTGTGGATGTATGTTATTCACCCAACATCTAGCGTGCAACCTGGATACAGTGGACAGTGATCCATAAACATTGTTTAACATCGATTCAATCCATGAATCAATCAAATCTCCCTTCCTCTATAACAGATAGGTAATCCCCTGGGCAACATTCAGCGTTAAGGAGGGATACAGGAAAAGAACATTTGTTGAACTCAATAATTTTACAAGGATGGAGCTAACTGCTTTGCATATTTTCATATCAGCAACTACCCAGGAAAGTAGGCATTCTGATTTCCTTTTTACAGATGGAGAATCTCAGACTCACCTGGGCTTAGTAATTCACCCCAGGACAGGTATCTAGTAAGAGATGGAAATGTGGTTATCCTGAAGTTTGGTGGGGCTTGTATTTTCTTAGGATTTTCTATAAAATTGTGGAGTCATGTTTACAGTAGTATTCAATTGTATTTCCATAATTTGAATTTAGCATGATCCTATTTTGAAGCACAGAAAAGACTTTTGAATATTGGCTTTAGAAATTATGAAAAATGGAATATAACAAAAAACTAAAGAAAAATCATAAAGTGAGCCAACATTTTGGCATTGAAAATTTAATGAGGTAATCATCTTACATTTAAATAATAATGCATGTAGCTAGAATTATTAATAAGAAGTATGTTTTCAGAACTTAAAATATGATTTCTAGAAGCAAAATTTATTTTAGTACCATAATACCCAATTTATTACGACTATAAATGTGCTCACGATTTTTCCCTCCAAAACTCTGCCTCTAGCTCTCAAGACTCTTAACTGGGTAATTTTTTTCTGCAAGCCTAAATTCTTTTCTGAGGTATGCCTCTGGGTTCAACAGCCTTTACACTTTGGCCCATTTGCAGAGATCAGCATTTCCTTTCACCAGAGGCCTCTGCTGAGCACACTGCTCATGGAGCTCCCAGGAAAAAGCAGAGACGGGTGATTTGATCACTGCCTAACCTGAAACCTCTGGCACTGCTTTCCCTCCATCAAGATAAGGGAGCTGGAGTTAGCAATAACTGTAAAAAGGACTCTCACTGGGTCCTCTTTACTCTTTCCAGTATTTTTAAACAACAAATACCTAGTGTTTAATATTATATGTCCAGCCCTCTAGGTACTGTGAACAAAGTAAAGAAATTTAAAATATGATCAGTCCTTATGGCAGAAGGATTTTTGCTCTAAATGGGGAATGCAGAAAAGATAAACACGGAATGATCCATCAAGGGAGAAATTGTACCATGGGTTGTTACCGACTGAATTGTGTATATCCCAAGTTCATACGTTGAAAGTCTTAACTTCTCAACACCAAAACTTGACTGTATTTGGAAATAGGGTCCTTAAGGAGGTAATTAAGTTACTATGAGGTCATTTGGACAAGGCTTAATCCAACCTGACTATTGTCCTTATAAGAAAAGGAGGCTAGGACACAAACACACATAGGGAGAAGATGGCCATCTACAAGTCCAGGAGCGAGATCTCTGAGGAAACTGGTGCTAACACTTTGATCTCAGATTTCCAGCCTTCAGAACAGTCGGAAAATACATGACCAGCATTCATCTCCCAGTCTGTAGCACTTTGTTACAGAAGCTCCAGAAAATTAACACATGGAGTCCATTAAAGAAGGATTTCAGGGCAGGGATACACGAGTATGTGTTGGAAGACTCGAGGAAGGCTTTGTGCATGACATAGAGTCTGAGTTGAACTCAAAGAGAAACTAATGAAGCAAAGGCATAAGGACCATATTCCCACGGTGCAGAAAACTCAGCCAGGGAAGCACAGGGGCAGAGGAAAGGATTTAGTCACTGGCAGCTGTCATTAAAACCTTTGAAACTTTGCAATTTGTTCGTCTTAAAAGTTAATGTATTTTTAATAACTTATTTACTCACTTATATTAGGTAGATAATTTCAATTTATGGTAGAGCTCATGTGTTATTGTTCATAGAGCTATACAGACATCAGCATGAACGTACTATTCACCAGACATGGTCACATCTGGAAATCCGTAGCCATACAAGAATGGCTGCCAGTACAGGCAACATGCCATTACAACTGTATTCTGTATGTTATTTTATGTGTACACAAGCTGCACATGTAAACCATGAAATAAATTGTGTTCAAATTCACTGGCCGGTCCTTCATTTATCTAGATTATACATATTTATCAGTAAAAGCTTTAAGGATTTTACTAAGTGAGGCTTATACACATATTCATGCTCATATGTTACCAAGCCATGTAGGTATGTAGTATCCTAGTCAGACAAGTGAACATTAACTATTAAAAATATTATTTTGAAAAAGTTTAACCCTCTTTTAGAAATGAACTGACAGACTGAAAAAAGGCCCTCAACATTCTCCACATCTGTTTCCATTTGGGGTTTGCAGACAAATATTTACAAATTGCATTTATGGTAATATTTTCCAGCTTGAGAATAGGGAGGCAGCTCCGAACCATAGGCTGTTCTTTTAACCAGTAAGCAGGTGCGAATGAATATTTCATAAACCTTCTCTGTAATTAATCTTCTTTTTACTTGCACAGCAACAATCCCACTCCAGCCAGCCCCCCACCTTCCATACAGTTAGTGTCTCCCTTAGAGAAGCCAGGGGCGTTGGACTGCCCCCCTGGCCTGCTTACCGGTATCGGGAAGTGTGCTATTCTTTACTGTTCACATGGTTTCTTTTTATCGTTTAGTTTGTGTTTTCAAAAGCCATTTGTTCTACATCAGGCAGGTGCATTTTCTTTCAGCATTTAGGAAGAGGAATACCAAAAGTACTTACCTAAAAAACAAAACACAAAGAAATTATGATTAAAGTGCATTCCTAAGGACGCTTGATGACTTGCCAAAGGACTGAGGTGAAGGTACAAACACCTATAGCATCTCATGGCACCGAACTTGATGGCGAATAATGCAGGTAAAGCCAAGGAACACAACAAAAATATGCAGGCTTTTCTAAAGGTTAAAAAATAGGAATTTAAGAAATGAATAGGGGAAGTAGGGGAAGCAATGCTCTGGTTTTATTTTCTCTACAATGCCCTAAACAACTTACATTATCACAGAATCCATCCTAGGGAGTCTAATTGATCATCTCTCTCTGTACTTTACCAGGTCTTATTAATTGGATACAATAATGCTTTTATCATTAGAAGCCAGAAGACTTTGACCTTACATCTCCTCTCTGTCAGAGCTTCCCGGCTGTGTCTCCCAACAGCAGCATGAAGGGTGGAGACGGATATACCAGACAGTGGAAACTCTTGAGAGAAGCAAAAGCTTTGTTAACTGTTATCTTCCTGACTATGAGCCCACGGACCACTGGTACTATGAGATATTGCAGTGTTGGCAGAAGAATCCACTTGCTGAGACTTTTGGGTGCTGTTAACACGGATGCCATCAAAGCTAACACGCATAACTGGGTGAGCACACAGCAGAGAAAAGTTGGGAAATACAGATTCTACACTGAGTTACATGGAAATCACAACTGGCAAATGTCAGGTTTTCTCTCAATGTGTCAGCTGTGTATAGGTGTGAGGTCTTTGATCACAGAGTATCCCCACTACACAGGGAAGACAGGTTGTGCATAGCTCTAGAGAGTGACAGTTTGGGAAAAGGTAGGAGAAGGCACAGGACAGACCAGGTAGAGAAGTTTGTTCACTCGCTCAGTTACCAAAATCCAAAGAAAAAGTTTCTTTGGAAGAAATGATTTTCCCATTCCCTCCTTGACAGGCAAGATCCAAACAAGAGAAAGGGTCTCAAGAGGGAATGGGACTTTGGGGAGAAGAGCAGAAGAGCTTCCTTTTACAAAGAGGAGAGAGCATCCCTGGGCTGCTGGCAGAGCCTTGTGGAGCTGTCTACCCTGCTGCACACCGGGCAGACCAATGCAGAAGACGGAAGCACAAGAAGCCACAGCTTCTCAACCCGCAGTGTATCACGATCCCCTGGGCTGCTCTGTAAAGTCCTGGTATTCTCAGGGCCCATGGAGACCCATTGAACCCACAGCATCTATGGACCTGAGACTTTGGAATTTCCATTTTTGAATGAGCATCCTTGGTGAATCTTAAGGAGCTAGATGGGCATCAGCCTGCACCTATTACTTTAGGAGCCACATTCTACAAGATATGAGTTTGTTTATCAGAGAATATTTACTGTCTGAAGAGGCTGAGATGCTTCATTGTGTCAGAATTTAATGAAACATCAGGAACAGAGATAGGGAATGTGTGTTTCTCTCCATTATTTAATTCTTCCTCATCAAAAAGCTGCTAATAAGAAAAAATAGTCTCACATAAAATGTAATTTTTTAATCTCCTGTGCCAACTATCAGTGGAGTTTACTTTTCCTACTATGCTTTTGATCTTTATTAATAAAAATGCATTCTGCACTCCCACTGATAGAGGGCACTATTTTCTTACTCATTCTGCTGCAGGTAGTTGATAACAACAAACAAAACTCCTAATTTCATCAGTGAATTAAGACAAGAAATACTTTTGAATACTGCAGAGAATATAGTAAAATTTCTTTAGTGCCAATTCCCATGGACCTAGGTTGACTAATTTCTAAAATCTCTTTGCCCTACGATGCTGTCATTTTTAGTAATACTGGTTAGCTAGCTTTTGAGCTATTTTTATCTGAATAATGCAAATTTGGAAATTGATTTCTTCTGGTTCTTTCAGATTATGTTTTTGTTACATTCTGAGATTGCCTTGCTTTAGAAATGTAGATAAATATTTCACTTCCAGGGTATTGTGGCATATTGAAAAGGATGAACAAGTACTTCATAAAACTATCCAAGTTAAGAACGTATACAAAGTGATTTTATTTCCAGACTAAGGTGCTCCACTAAATAGAATGGAACTTTAAGAAAGATGAGTCATAGTATCAGTAAACTGTAAACTGACCTCAACATGAATATTAACATTCGTCGAAGGCGAAATAGAAATGCCTTTATGTTTTGTGATTGTAGGTGAACGTGTATTGCCACTTGCAAAGATTTTCCCAGTGTCTATCTTGGCAAATCAGCCTTCGTTTTCTAATTTGCAAGTGAGAGGGTTGTGAAGCTTTAAATGAAGACACTACAGGGTTGGTCAGGAGCTAGAAGATTTGGGTGGGGGTTGGGAAGAAGATGGCCATGAGAACAATTTTTAAAACATCTTCTATATCTTAGAGCGCAACAATGGAGTAAAGATGAAATATTAACTGACTCAAGGCACAGAGCGCCACAAAGCTGCACAAATAGCTTTAAAGGCTTCTATAAATCCTACGGATCATCACAAGACTCAAGTCCCTCGACGCCCCTTCAAATCATATTATTCACTTCCTTTTTCCTTCCCAACTGCACAAGTGACAACAGCTACCAAATGCATCATCTGAAAGGAAGAGAGTTAAAAAGGCCTGAAGCATAGAGTGATAAGCAGGTTGGCCCTCCTTGTGGCCTTTCTCTAGTTGCAGGTCAAGGGTTGCCTCTTTCTTTTCTTCCTTTTTAAGGTGCTAATATAATTTATTACAGCCCCAGGCCAACAAAAGCCCCAGAGCCAAACTTCCAGAGGTAGCTACTCTGTAATTAGGACAAATCTTTCATGGGATAGATTCCTTTTATTTTTAAATTATGAAAAAGAGATAAAGAGGTGGCCCATGCCTATAATCCTAGCACTCTGGGAGGCTGAGATGGGTGGATTGCCTGGGCTCACAGGTGGGAGACCAGCCTGAGCAAGAGTGAGGCCCCGCCTCTAAAAATCACTGGGTGTTGTGGTGGGTGCCTGTAACCCAGCTACTTGGGAGGTTGAGGTAAGAGAATCACTTGTGCCCAAGAGTTAGAGGTTGCTGTGAGCTATGACAGCATGGCACTCTACTGAGGGTGACAAAGAGAGACTCAATAAACAAACAAAAAAACCCAATAAAAATCTGTACTTGCTTTATTTTACGCTAAAATGGTTTAGAAATACATAACTAGGATTATGACATAAACGCACATTTCAGAAGCAGGTCTGCATATATGTGACAGCAGGGAGATAAGAAAACAGGAAAAAAAGAAGGGAAGGGGTAATTTTTTTTCAAAAAGAGAAATTACATACATTTCTATTATCATATACTGTCTTTGAAAGCATGATGTTTGATTAGGATTTAATTCACTATACACTGGTCAAGTTTAGGCAGTTAAAACATAAAGAATAAGCAAAGACAAATCTAAAGTAAACATGCCTGTTTACCAAGCATGCAATACAATCCCCTTGTTTAAAATCATACCCAGTATACACATGCCTAGCTAGAAGCCAAGTTTGGACAGTGTTCTTCCTATGCAAAAGCCAATTTTGTGCTGGACACAGGAAAGGAGGGAAAGTTGTAAGGTCAACAGAGAGACACGCCTCATTCAACTCAGCTCCTACGAAGATGGTTTCCCTTGTTTTCATAATCATAAATCACTTCCCCACAGGCAGCAACCCATTTCACTTGCTGACAATGCTCTTGAACAACCTGCCTGACAAGAAGCTTTCTCATTATCTTTCAAAGACATCCCATCTATGTCTCTCCTCTCCTGCAAATGCATGAATATAACCTTTCCATCACCTTGACTTTTAATTTCCCCTTCAAAACAAGAATTTTATAAATTGATTTGACAGGTCATCCAAGTCTCTCAGTACTCACTATTCATAAAACTTGCCTTCCAATATACTTGGAAATCAAGATTGTAAACCAGTTCTGTATTACCACACTAATGCCTACCTAAACCTGTGTTAACAACAGCTGGCTAGACATACTGGGCCCAATTAGAGAGGTAATACGGCACAAAAGAATTAGAAAGTTACTTTAGAATATCACTTGTTCGAAGCTTAAAAAAAAAAAAGAACTACTATAAATGCTCTCAACATAGGAGGAAAGTGAGGGCTAGAAGCAGATTTTATTAATAGGTAAAGGATTACTTTCTCACATGAGAAGTTCCCATCAGACACTGTAAATAGGTATAAAGTTAATTTAGTAAAAAGGCATAGATTTTACAGTCAGAGGGTTCATGTCCCTTAATGTAGTGAGACCTAGTTTCCCTCTCTCACCCACACATACAGAAGGAAATACAGAAAGAAATAATGACTGAGGCTTGACGCCTGTAGCTCAGTGGTTAGGGTGACAGCCACATACCCTGGAGGTAGTGGGTTCGAATCCAGCCCAGGACTGCCAAACAACAATGACAATGGCAACAATAAAATAGCCAGGTGTTGTGGCGGGTGCCTGTAGTCCCAAATACTTGGGAGGCTGAGGCACTAGAATTGCTTAAGCCCAAGAGTTAGAGATTGCTGAGAGCTGTGATGCCACAGCACTCTACCCAGGGCCATAGCTTGAGATACTGTCTCAAAAAAAAAAAAAATTAATTAATTTAAAAAAAAATAAATGATGACCCAGAAGAAAGCACAGAACACGTTACACACTGAGTGAAAGACTGTTCTGGGTCTTTTCTCACATGAACCAACTCAGTAAGCCTAATAACTCTCACAGCTTCAGCTGTGCTAACGCCTCTCAACTATATAGTTTCAATGTTAATTTCCAATCAAAGCTCCAAATCTTTAATTCTTAATTTTCAGTGGCCAGAAGAGAGACATCATATAATTATCATATTCTTTTAATAATAATATATACAATTTACATAGAAACTTTGGAATGATCATATATATACTTATAATTATATTAAAAGCTTACAGTTTTTAATTGTTATTTAGATTGTAATCCATGCCACACTACTCCATACAAACCACCGGAGAGATCTTTCCTTCTGATAAGAAAAAATGGTCAAGACGACTTAGTAAAGAATTTGTATCTATTTTGCAAGGAGAAGAATTTTTGCTGGTTGCAGCAACCTTCTCAAAACGCCTTGCTGTACCTCTGCTTCAACAATTACAGCCCTGTACCAGTGACTTTCAATATCCAGATTTCCAGATGTTATTATTCCTGACAATGAATCTGCATTTATTTCAAATGTGTTTAAGAAATCTGTGAAGCTCGAGCTCATCTAACCTGTCATCATCACTCTTCATCACCCTCAAGCGATTGGTCCGGCTGAAAGAACGATGCAGACCGCTAAGGATGCCCCGAAGTAAACTGTTAGGAGAAAATGACCGAGGACATTTGCCAAGCTTCCCATCACTCAGCATGTCACTCCATGTGGGACAACAGGAGTCAGTTCTACAGAAAACAAAAAGGGAGCAATTGCAATTGTTCCTTTGACAGTTCCCATATCCGCTTAGCTTAGAACTTATAGACAAGCCAGGATATACTCTGGGGATTGTGTTCATTGTTAACTCATTTTCCTGTAGGGACTGGTCTTGACTAAGAATTTTAAATGGCTGGGTGCAGTAGCTCACGCCTATAATACTAGCACTTGGGAGGCTGAGATGGGTGGATTGCCTGAGCTCACAGGTTCAAGACCAGCTTGAGCAAGAGAGAGACCCCATCTCAAAAAAAAAAATAGTGGGCATTGTGGCAGGCACCTGCAGTCCCAACTACTGCAGGGAGGCTGAGGCAAGAGAATCTCCTAAGTCCAAGAGTTTGAGGTTGCTGTGAGCTGTGACGCCACCACACTCTACTGAGGACAACATAGTAAGACTCTGTCTCAAAAAAAAGAAAGAAAGAAAGAAAGAAAGAAAGAAAAAAAAGTTCCTCATATGCTGTTGTGTTCCTGCTTATTTTAAATTCCGGTATATTATATCACATAGTTAACCGGAGCATTTTTCCACCAAAAATATGACTTAGGCCCTATTTTCTTGGTTAATATATCAACTAAATCTCCAAAAAGTTAGGAGAACTTGGAGGAGAGTTCAGAAAACAATGACTGTGAGGAGGCATGGTGGCTCCCACCTGTAACCCTTCACTATCTGGGAGGCCAAGGCAGGGGATCGCCTGCACTCACAGGTTCCAGAGCAGTCTGAGCAAAAGTGAGATCCTGTCTCAAAAACACAGCTGGGCATTATGGAAGGCACCTGTAGTCCCAGCTACTCAGGAGGCTGAGGCAAGAGAATCGCTTGAGCCCAAGGGTTTGAGGTTGCTGTGAGCTGTGATGTCACTTTGAGGGTGACAAAGTAAGACTCTGTCTCAAAAAAAAAAAAGTGTCAGTGTTTACTCAATAGTACGAGCTCTCCTCTTTCTGGACACCTGTAGAATTACCCAAACTCTTTCCTTTGATTACAAGGATGGCCATGTGATATACTTTAACCAATGGATTTAAGCAAAAGTGATATGTGTCACTTCTGGATGAAGGCTAAGACAACCTGTGATGGATTAATTACCTTATTTTTCCCTGTTGAGAAACCTGGGTTGAGGTAGAACATCAACCACCCTGAGTTCCCCATTGACTACAAGAAGCAGAGCCTCTTGCCAATCCATCTTAGATATGCAGGAAGAGATCAAGAAATAAACTGTTAAAACATTTATATTCTAGTTCTAGATCACTTGTACCCTAGTTAGACAGATATGACCAGAAAGACAACACATGTTTTGAGGTCCGCTTCAAAATACTGCCCTTGCATTTCCTGGGCAATTTTCTTCCTCCTAATCTTTTTGTGGAAACCTCCTCGCCCTTACCTTAGCCATGAAAGATACCCAAGAGGTCAAAGACTCAAGAGCCAGGCAGAAAGATTCAGATGATGGAAACAGTGTGAGTCCT
>CAUYQV010107760.1:0-24746 GCA_963574575.1 Galagoides demidoff
TACACCTAAGGTGGCGGGTTCAAATCCCCAGCCCGGGCCCGCCAAACAACAATGATGGCTGCAACCAAAAAATGGCCGGGCGTTGTGGCGGGCGCCTGTGGTCCCAGCTACTTGGGAGGCGGAGGCAGGAGACTCCCTTGAGCCAGGAGTTGGAGGTTGCTGTGAGCTGTGATGCCATGGCACTCTACCCAGGGGGATAGCTTGAGGCTCCGTCTCAAAAAAAAAAAAAAAAAAAAACACAAAAATAAAACAATTTTTATTGCATTCTCACAAAATTTTCATGGGAATGGATAGGTGATTGAAAACAAGAAGGAAATAGTGAAATACAGAGTGTTTTTTCTTTCTTTCCTCCCTCTCTCTCTCCCTTCCTTCCTTTCTTTTCTTGTTTTCCTTCTCAAAGTCTCACTCTGTTGCCCCAGGCTAGAGTACCCTGGTGTCATAGCTCACAACTTCAAACTCCTGGGCTCAAGTGATCTTGCCTCAGCCTCCCAGGTAGCAGGGACTAACTAAAGTGCCTGCCGCAATACCCAGCTAATTTTTCTATTTTAAGTAGAGACAGGGGGGTCTCATTCTTGTTTAGGTTGGTGTGGAACTCCTGACCTCAACCAGTCCACCCACCTTGGGGTCCCAGAATGCTAGGATTATAGGCATGTGCCACTATGCCTGGCCTATGTATTACTTTTTGAAGTTGAATTGAATTAGGTAGCAGTGTATAGTATGATATTCACAGCACCTCTTATAATTTCAGGCTGGCCTTGGAGTGTTTTTCTTTTTCTTTTCCTTTTTTTTTTTGAAGAGTGTTTTTTAAATGTGGCAAATTTAAAGAGAAAGTTTCAAAAATGTAACAAACCCATTACAGTTATCTTCTTTAATGGGCAACTGTTTGTGTTTTTTCCCCTTGGTATTCTTTAGCCTGTGGAAAGAACCATGAACAGTATCATTGTAGTTTGTTAAATAGTTAACAAAAAATATCTGAAATGTTTACTTTTCTATTATTCTTTAGGACCTTGACCTAACTTAAGAATTTGACTTTTTAGTTCATTTCATACTGAATCTGCATTTTAGAAGTTTTTTATTGTTTTCCTTTACCAATTATTTTTCCTACAATACTCTCTAAATTTTTACATTCCTCAATGTTGAAGAAAATCTCTTCCAAAGGCTATTTGTCATATTCTCTAGCCCTTTTAACATTCATAGCAGTGATGTTCTCATAGAAAGTGACAGTACATGCGGGTATTGCATAAGGGGCTTTATTTGGTAAAGATGATGTCATTGCGTGGGATGGCCTGAGGAATTATTAGAACATAAGACTTTTTGACTGCTAGCATGTCTTAATAAATGCCATACTGTTGAAAACATCAATTTGTGTTTGAGCTGGAATGAACCTAGGTTTTCTTGGCATAGTTTTCAAAGTTTTAAGAAATAAGGCCTATTGTTATAATACTGAATAAAATAAAATACTAAACATTTTTCTCCCTGACAAAGAGAAATAGGCTTAGGAAAGAAAGAGATAATGAGCAACTGACTGTCTTTGTTACATAGTTGTAAGACTTAATATTTAAAGTTTGAAGTTCAGGAATATTTTGGATTTATTTATTTATTTTTGAGACAGAATCTCACTATGTCACCCTAGGTAGAGTGCTATGGCATCACAGCTCACAGCAACCTCAAACTCTTGGGCTTAAGAGATTCTCTTGCTTCAGCCTCTCAAGTACCTGGGACTAGCCCGCCACAACTCCTGGCTATTTTTTTGCTTCATTTGTCATTGTTTAGCAGGCCCGGGCCAGGTTCAAACCTGCCAGCCTCGGTGTATGTGGATGGTGCCCTAACCACTGAGCTATGGGCTCCCAGCTCTGTTGTTTTTGCATTATTCAGTTTATTGTTGAAGCATACGATAGAGGTATTGGAAAACCCAATAATTTTACAGAGATTTTTTAAACTACATATCACTAAAAAGAGGCAGATTATATCTTTCATTTTGAGTATTTTTTAAATTTTTGTGATAAAATATACATAACAGAATTTACCACTTTAGCCACTTTCAAGCATAAGTGTATAGTTCATTAGCATTAAGTGTATTTACTTAATCTCCAGAACTTTTTTGTCATCTCAGACTTATATCCAGAGTTAAAACTAAATCTTCATTACTTTCCCCTTCTTGAAACTCCTGATACCATTTTACTTTATGTCTCTGTTAATTTGGATATTCTGTGTACCTCCTATAAATGGACTCATACAGTATCTGTCCTTTGGCATATGGCCTATTCCACTTAGCAGAATGGTTTTTAAAGTTTATCTGTGTTGTGGGATGTATCAGAATTTCATTCCTTTTCTAAGATAGAATAGTATTCCACTGCATACATATAATACATTTTGTTTATTCATTTATTGGTGGACATTTGGTTCATTTCTACTTTTTAGCTGTTACCAATACTGCTGCTGTGAATGTAAGTGTACAAATATCTATTCAAGTCCTCATTTTCAATTTTTTCAATTCTTTTAGTCACATATGCAGAAGTGCACTTGTTGGATCATGTGAGTGTAAACATAATTTTATATTTGATTTTTTTTTTTGAGGCACTGCCATATTCTTTTCAATAGTGGCTATACCATTTCACATTCTAACCAGTGATGTACAAGGGTTCCACTTTCTCCACATTCTTATTAATACTTATTTTCTCTCTTTTTTTAATAATAGTCATCCAAATATGTGTGAAGGTCTGTCTTATTGTGGTTTTATTTTTAATGTTCCTAATGATTAGTAATGTCGATACCTTTTCATACATTAGCTGGCCATTTGTTTATCTTTGGGGAAAATGGCTGTTTAAATCCTTTGACTAATTCAAAAGTTTTTTAACTTTAGTTTTAGGAGTTCTTTATATGTGTGTATTCTAGATATTAATCCCTTATCAGAATACTTATTTTGTTATTTTCCTCCCGCCCCTTTTTTTTCCGGCCCATTTTCTTTTTAATTCATGTTGCAGAGGGTTGATTGTGGTATGTATGTGATTTGATCTGATGTGTGGTCTATGTCACCTACAATGTTTTCTTAACCAAGGATTTTTTTTTTCTTTTAGAGACAGAGTCTCACTTTGTCACCCTCGGTAGAGTGCAACCTCACAGCAACCTCCAGCTCCTGGGCTTAGGCAGTTCTCTTGCCTCAGCCTCCCAAGTAGCTGGGACCACAGGCGCCTGCCACAACGCCCTGCTATTTCTTCGTTGCAGTTTGGCCGAGGTCGGGTTTGAACCTGCCACCCTCTGTATATGGGACTGGCGCCCTACTCACTGAGCCACAGGTGCTGCCCTCTACCAAGGATTCTTTTTAATACTTTCCTTCATGGCCCCTACATTTAAAAAGTTAATTAGGGTGGTGCCTCATTTCTTTTTTTTTTTTTTTTTTTTTTTTTTTTGAGACAGAGCCTCAAGCTGTCGCTCTGGGTAGAATGTGTGGCATCACAGCTCACAGCAACCTCCAACTCCTGGGCTCAAGCGAGTCTCCTGCCTCCGCCTCCCAAGTAGGTGGGACTACAGGCGCCCGCCACAGCACCCGGCCATTTTTTGGTTGCAGCCATCTTTGTTTGGCAGGCCCAGGCTGGATTCGAACCTGTCAGCTCTGGTGTATGTGGCTGGCGCCTTAGCTGCTTGAGCCACAGGCGCCAAGCCGGTGCCTCATTTCTTACCATACTGTTTTTCTTTCATCCACTTTTTTGCCTTTTTTTTTTTTTTTTTGAGACAGTCTCAAGCTGTTGCCCTGGGTAGAGTGCTGTGGTGTCATAGCTCATGGCAACCTCCAACTCTTGGGCTTAAGGGATCCTCTTGCCTCAGTTTTTCCATTTTTATTAGAGACGGGGGAAGTCTCACCTTTTGCCCAGGCTGGTCTCAAACTCATGAGCTCAAGCTATCCACCCACCTCAGCCTCCCAGAGTGCTAGGATAACATACATGAGCCACCGTGCCTGGCCGCTGTTTGCTCATTTTTTAAACAAATATTTTATTGAACACTACTGTGTGCTATGTACTAGCTTCCAGGTAGACAGAGCTAAATAAAGCAGCATAGTCCCTACCCTCATGATATGGTGACTCTCTTCAAACTAAGAGTAAGTTTACTAAAAAAAAGAAAGTGATGGGGTGAAATGATGGATATGTTACTTTGCTTGGTTTAATCATTGGTTATTGTATACATGTATCAAAATAACATTCTACGACCCATAAAAATATATAATTACAATTTGTCAGTGAAAATGATATTAATAATTAAAAATTCATTAGGTGAATATAGAGTGACCATTCTTTTTTTTTCTTTTTTCTTTTTTTTGAGACAGAGTCTCACTTGGTCACCCTTCATAGAGTGCTGTGACATCTTAGCTCACAGCAACCTCAAAATCTTGGGTTCAAGCAATTTTCTTGCCTCAGCCTTCCAGGTAGCTGAGACTACAGGCACCTGTCACAACACCCAGCTATTTTTTCTTTTTTTAGAGACAGGGTCTCTTGCTGTTGTTCAGGTTGGTCTCGAACTTATGAACTCAGGCAGTCTACCTACCTCAGCCTCCCAAGTGTTGGGATTACAGGCATGAGCCACTGCATCTAGTGTAAGAAGTGACCATTCTTACATTCTTTTCATAAACAGTGAGTTTTTCTTTTTTTTACTATTGTTTAGTTTTTCTTCTTTAATATATATTTTAAAAATATCTAGTACTGGGGCCAGGCCTGGTGCCTCATGCCTATAGTCCTAGCACTCTGGGGGACCAAGGCAGGTAGATTGCCTGAGCTCACAGGTTTAAGACCAGCCTAAGCAAGAGCAAGACCCTCATCTCTAAAAATAGCCAGGCGTTGTGGCAGGAGCCTATAGTCCCAGCTACTTGGGAGGCTGAGGCAAGAGAATCGCTTAAGCCCTGGGGTTTGAGGTTGCTGTGAGCTATGACACCATGGTACTCTAAAGGGCAACAGAGTGAGACTGTCTCAAAAACAAAACAAAAAAATTTCTAGTACCCTTGAGATGAGTTTAACTTTGAGGGGTAAGATCTTTGTAAGTAAGAAAATAACCAGCAGTTTGATTGTAGAAGCAATGTTCTAACACCTTTTTATTGCAATAATTCTTTTATTTCATTGAAACTTGCATGATATTCCTGTGGACCACAAATATTCTCATACTTACATCAGGCCAAATAGAATTCCTTTGCCTTGATCAGCAGAAAAATATAGGGTATACAAAGATCACAAATGAACTAACTCATATTATATTTTATATTTATCAACAAAAATATTTTATAAATAGGCTCCACACCCATTCTTTAGTGGTGAGGGTGCTGGCCACATATACCCAGGTTGGCGGGTTTGAACTTGGCCAGGCCTGCTAAGCTACGACAACTACAACAAAAAAATAGCCGGGCATTGTGGCAGGCACATGTAGTCCTAGCTACTTGGGAGGCCTAGGCAAGAGAATCTCTTAAGCACAAGAGAGTTTGAGTTGCTGTGAGCTGTGACTCCATGGTACTCTACCAAGGGTGACATACTGATACTCTGTCTCAAAAAAAAAGAATATTTTATAAAAAAGGTACATTTAGCCACAATTTGCCGTTTTTCCTGTGTATGTATGTATGCATGTCAACCTTTAGGACACCCTGTATATCCACCAAGGGCTATGCCAAATGTTAGTATACTCATTGGCTTATATCACTAGCATTAGAGGAAAAGATAATGGCTGGTGAAAGACCAAAGCCACATTCAGGATGTGACACATAGAAGTAATTTAATAACTTAATCACAAAGTTGTTTATGATCCAGTTTGGGTCTTTTTTTTTTTTTTTTTTGAGACAGAGCCTCAAGCTGTCCCCCTGGGTAGAGTGCTGTGGCATCACAGCTCACAGCAACCTCCAACTCCTGGGCTCAAGGGAGTGTCCTACCTCAGCCTCCCAAGTAGCTGAGACCACAGGGGCCCACCACAACACCCGGCTATTTTTTTGGTTGCAGCCATCATTGTTGTTTGGCAGGCCCGGGCTGGATTTGAACCCACCACCTTAGGTGTATGTGGCTGGCACTTTAGGCACTTGAGCCACAGGTGCTGAGCCAGCCCCACCTTTCAGTTTACAAAATATTTTCTACATGTTGGCCACTTCTTTTTACACACACACAAATACACACATACATACTTCTCTCCCACACTTGGTAAACTTGTCTCAAGATACCTGTTGTTATGCAAGCTTGCTAAGTTTTCCTGTGTATGGAGACTTTTGGAATACTCTGTAGACTGAGTACAATATTACTTCTTTTTGGTGATTAAAGATCATAAATGCATTTTGTTATATTTTATTGCATAGTAGAATTTCCTATAATGAAGGAGGTTATTTATGTTTATTTTTGCTTCTATCAGAAAGATAAAAGGTTATATCAAAGATTATATTGCATTTTGTTATATTTTATTGCACAGTAGAATTTCCTATAATGAAAGAGGTTATTTATATGTTTATTTTTGCTTTCTTTTCATCAGTGTTATGAAGCTGGCTTTATGCTTCCTTCATTGTATTTTACTCTATATGAAGTAATTTTCCTCGTGTCATTTGATTTTTTTTGTTTGTTTTTTTTTGAGACAGAGCCCCAAGCTATCCCCCTGGGTAGAGTGCCATGGCATCACAGCTCACAGCAACCTCCAACTCCTGGGCTTAAGCGAGTCTCCCGCCTCTACCTCCCAAGTAGCTGGGACCACAGGTGCCCGCCACAACGCCCAGCCATTTTTTTTTTTTTTTTTTGGTTTCAGCCATCATTGTTGTTTGGCGGGCCCGGGCTGGGGATTCGAATCCGCCACCTTAGGTGTACGTGGCTGGCGCCTTAGCCACTTGAGCCACAGGCGCTGAGCCGTGTCATTTGATTTTATTTGAAGAATAATCCTAAAAGGTAATGACAGGGAAGATGAGGAGACATAGATGGATGCAAGAGGTATTTGACCCAAGAAATTGAGTACTGATAGGATTAGATTGGGAAAAAGAAAGGTTTTCTTTTTGTAAATCATTCCTGATTTACAAATTCTGACTTAAGCAGCTGAGTGTATAAAAGCATGATGTACTGAGATAGGAAATAATAGAAAAGGAATATATTTGTAAATGTGTAGCATTAAAATGGCATCATTGTTAAAATTAGTCCTTAAAATCTAAGAAATCCTTTTTTCCAATTATGGAAAAACATGAGGTTTTTTTTTGTTTGTTTTGTTTTTTTTGAGACAGAGTCTCACTACCCATGCTCTCAGTAGAGTGCTGTGGTGTCAAAGCTCACAGCAACCTCCAACTCTTGGGCTTAAGCAATTCTCTTGCCTCAGCCTCCTGAGTAGCTGGGACTACGGGTGCTGCCACAATGCCCAGCAATTTTTTATTGCAGTTGTCATTGTTGTTTAACTGACCCGGGCTGGGTTTGAACCTGCCAGCCTTGGTGTATGTGGCTGGCACCATAGCCACTGTGCTATGGGCACTGAGGCAAACCGTGAGGTCTTTTTAAACATTCAGTTTATATACAAACTCCAAACACTGCTCATAAGTGAGAATTTCCTACATTAGTTTAGTTGCCCAGTTAAAATTGGTCACATTTTATATCTTTATTTTCTGAGTTTGAACTTTAATGATTAATAAAATTGGAATTATCCATCGGTAGTTTAGCTGACAGTTAAGATTCTAATAATGAAAAAGGAGGAAGAGGAGAGAATATAGATATTCAAAGGGCAGTGAACTGTATCTGTCACAAATAATATGACCCTTTAAAAATCCAAATATAGGCTCGGCGCCTGTGGCTCAATCAACTGAGGCGCCAGCCACGTACACCGAAGGTGGCGGGTTCGAATCCCCAGCCCGGGCCCGCCAAACAACAATGATGGCTGCAACCAAAAAATGGCCAGGCGTTGTGGCGGGCGCCTGTAGTCCCAGCTACTTGGGGGGCAGAGGCAGGAGACTCGCTTGAGCCCAGGAGTTGGAGGTTGCTATGAGCTGTGATGCCATGGCACTCTACCCAAGGGGATAGCTTGAGGCTCCGTTTAAAAAAAAAAAAATCCAAATATAATGGGCAATTATGCTAAATATAAGCTAAGTGTTTAAGTTAAAGATTGTCAAAAAAGAAAACAAAATCTATGTGCTATTTGTAAGAAACACATTCAAATATAAAGATCTTGAAAAGTTGAAATTAAAGGATAGAAAAGGATGTTCTATGGAAGCATTGATTGTATTATAGTAATTTTTTATGTTGTGTAACACATTATCACAAACTTAGCAGCTTAAAATATCTCACATTTGAGTTGTAAGTCCAGGCATGGCCTGTAGTGGGTGCACTGCTAGACTACAGTCTAGTTGTTGGCTAGAGCTGAGTTCTCATTTGGAGCTTTTTGGCAGAATTCATTTCTTTGTAACTGTAGGGTTCATAGAAGCCAGCTTCTTCAAAGTCAGCAACAGGGTGACAGGGACAGAGAGGGGAAGAGCACAAGAGAGACTCAAGGAAGTTGGCTAGCAAGATGGAATCTTATATAATGTAAACATACCTCAGAGTGACATCACATCACCTTTGCAGTATTCTCTTGGTTAGAAACAAGTGACAAGTCCCACTACACTCAAGTAGAAGAGGGGTGTTCATCCGAAGTGTCAACAGAGATCATAGGAACCACATTAAAGTATGTCTACCACAGCAACAAAAAGAGGAGATTTCAAACCAAATAGCATTGTTAAAATAACAGAGATGACTTAAGAATTACAAAACACTGCTGGGCACAGTGGCTACCCCCATAATCCTGGCCACTTTGGGAGGTCAGGGTGGGAAGATCATTTAAGGCCAGTAGTTTGAGACTAAAATGAGTAACATAGCAAGACCTCATCTCTACAAAATATTTAAAAAATTAAACAAGTAGAGTGGTATGTGCCTATATTCCCATCTACTTGGTAGGCTGAGGCAGGCAGGCCTCGTAAACCCAGGAGTTTGGGGTTGCATTAAGCTATGAGGACTCCACTGCACTCTAACCCAGGCAACAGAACAAGACCTTGTGTCCAAAAAAAAAAAAAAAAACTAAAGATCAACTCACCAGGAAAATATAATTTATTTATTTACATATTTTTTTAGACAAAGTTTCACTTTGTTGCCCTCAGTAGAGTGCTGTGGCATCATAGCTCATAGCAACTTCACACTCTTGGGCTCAAGTGATCTTGCCTCAGCTTCCCAAATAGCTGGGACCACAGGAACCTGCTACAACAACTGGCTGTTTTTAAGAGATGGAGTCTTGTTCTAACCAGTCTCAAACTCCTGAGCTCGGGCAGTCTGCCCACTTCGGCCTTACAGAGTGTTAGGATTACAAGGTGCAAGCCATCTTGCCCAGCCTGGGAATGTATAATTTAAAAATTTTAGGTACCTAATGATAAAACCCCAAAGGAAGTAAGGGAAAAGTTGAGAGAATTATGGAAAGAAGTAGACAAGTTGACAACAGTAATGAAAGATTATAATCTACTTCTCATTCTTAGCAGTTAATAGAACAGACTGACTAAAAAAAAAATAAAAGCAAGCCTTGGATAATAAAAGGTGACCTATATGCATAACTGTGTTATTATGCCCAATATAGAATATTTATTCTTTTCAGACTCTTTTAAAATATTTGTAAAAAGAGATTATATGCTGTATCATAAAGAAAATCTTGACTTGGCACCCGTAGCTCAGTGGTTATGATGCCAGCTATATATACCGGGACTGGTGGGTTTGAGGCTAGCCTGGGCCTGCTAAACAATGACAACTACAATTAAAAAAAAAAAATAGCCAGGCATTGTGGCAGGTGCCTGTGGTCCCAGCTACATGGGAGGCTGAGGCAAGAGAATCACTTATGCCCAAGAATTTGAGGTTGCTATGAGCTGTGATGCCATGGCACTCTACCGAGGGCAACATAATAAGACTCAGTTTCAAAAAAAAAAATTAACAAAAAACAAATCATACAAAACACACCTCTTTTCATAATACAGTTGTTAGAGATTGTTAACAAAAGGTAACTAAGTTATCCTTACATGTTTGGAAATTAAAGATTACATTTCTCACAGAACCAGTCAAAGAAGAAATCATGATATAATTAGAAAATATTCTAATACATACATACATATATACATATATATATATATTTTTTTTTTTTTTTAAACAGAGTCATACTCTGTTGCCCCAGCTAGAGTGCCCTGGCATCATAGCTCACACAGCAACTTCAAACTCCTGGGTTTAAGCAGTCCTTCTGCCTTAGCCTCCTAACTGGATTATAGGCACATACTACCACACTTGGTTAATTTTTTAACTTTTTGTAGAGACAAGGTCTGGCTTTGTTGGCCAGATTGGTATTGAACTCCTACCTTCCAGTATTCCTCCTGCCTTAGCCTCCTAAAGTGTGAGCCACCATGCTTGGCCTAATTACTATATTTCTTTGGCGGTAAAATTATTTCCTCCTTGAGGGAGTGGGATGTGACAACAAATATCTTTTATAAACTAGTATTATTTTGCAGTGTTTTCCATAATATGATCTCCCATCCAAGTACTAACCAAGCCTGACCCTGCTTAGCTTCCAAAAGGAAATCAGACCTGGTGCATTCAGGGTGATATGACCATGACACCCATAATATGATCTGTGACCCAACTGACTAATTTAGTTTCTCCAAGCACAAATTTTTAGCATGTTGAAAGATTACTCAGTTAAAAGAAGAAAGAAGCTACTTGTCTTTCCAAATTGCAATCAAAATACAATTTAAATAGAAAACCTTATGAGAATTCTTAAAAACTCTTTTTTTGAAAGGAGATTGTCTTAAATTAGCTAATGACTTAAAAATTAAATAGTTTTTTTATTGAGATGCATCTCTAAACTTAAGTATATATCTAGTCACCATATCCCCCCCATTAATATGAGGACAAAAAAAGATGGAAATAATCTATTGTATTTTTCTGTATTTTAAATAATTCAGGTTTATAATGCAATTTTTTTTTTTTTGAGACGAAGTCTCAAGCTGTCACCCTGGGTAGAGTGCTGTGGTGTCACAGCTCACAGCAACCTCAAACTCTTGGGCTTAAGAGATTCTCCTGCCTCAGCCTCCCAAGTAGCTGGGACTACAGGTGCCCGCCACAGCGCCCAGCTATTTTTTGGTTGTGTTTGTCATTGTTGTTTAGCAGGCCCAGGTTGGGTTTGAACCCGCCAACCTCTATATGTGGCCCGTGCCCTACTCAGTGAGCTACTGGCGTTGCCAGCAATTATTAAATTAACTGATCTTAAATAGTCTTTACTTAGTTTTAATTTATTGTCCAAAGTCATTTTTATTGGATTAAACTTAAATATTTGAAGAGCAGCTTGTAATTAATAATAACTTCTTTAATTTCTTCAATTTTTAAAATTATACTAATATAATTTAAATAGGAATTTATAAAATAATTCTTGTTATTCTTTGTATTAAAGTCATTCACAAAATGATTCTATGGGAAATTTTTAGTCCAGAGTACTTACTGGCTTCTGTTATTTGGGCTTTAACTTTTTCCAAATGAATACATAATGAAGGAGGCAGGTTGGCAAGATGGTCTGTTTCCTAACTTCAGTTACTAACTATCATTTAAGATGGAAGCAGCTGTGGGGCTGGCAGGTGTGACGGTCACATTGGATGTTTAAATGGAAACAAGAGGCAAAAGCCTATGGGACAGTTATCAAAAGTTTTGAGTTCCCAGAAATAGCTGTGCCCTAGAAATGAAGCTTAGTTTGAGTCTTTTTAATAGTTACTGCTTCTGTTTTGGGGTTAATTGCCATTCATTGTAACCTTGCCCCTTCACCTGGGCTTCAAGGACTGAGGAGAGCCATGTATTGAAGAAGGAAAATAATCATTTAATGTATTCAAACAGCCAGAGAGAGGATGAACAAGGAGTAAATCCAAAACAGTGACTTCAGTAAGATAGAACTATAAGATAAGATTACAACTTTAGACAGTAGAAGAAAACAAATTATCTTGAGATTCTCAAGAAAAATAACATGGCATGCTTTTAATCATATCATAAAAGAATTGAAGTGAGAGAGGAACTTTTCTGTATATTAATTTGTAGAGAGGTTACTTTTCGTTGCAACTCAAATTAATGGTCTGGAAGAGTTAAGTAGAAGAGGATATTAAAACAAAAAATATATAAAGAAAGAGAAAGACTAAATAGAGAAGATATAATAAATAACTAAAAATATAATAGAAGAGACTTCCTATAGTTTATAGAAGGATTGAAAGAGCTCACTGAGTTCCACACTAGCCACACTAAAGTGTTGAGGGTGGTGGGCAGACAAAACTGCTTTCAAAAGAAAAATAGTAAGTTATGTACTAGTGACTGGACTGTCCAATATGGCACTGAAAAATTGAAGGTAATAGGATTACATCTACAGATTACTAAGAAAAGAACTGTATGGTGAGGGGTGGCACCTGTGGCTCAAAGGAGCAGATCTGCTCCAAGTCAGCAGACATATTAGCAGGTCCTCCATCTAGAGAAAGTTCCCAGTCAAGGATTCTCATCAAGTGATTTCCAATAGAATTAAAAAAAAAAAAAAAGAAAGAAAATAGTGATGAGCAAATGAATTTTACAGTATAGTTAATAAAATCAAAATGGAGAATGATAGTGATGGTATAATCAGCATATTCCTTTGTCCTCTGCATTTCCTGAAAGTTTGCTGGTGATCCAGAAGCGTGATTAAACTCAGATTTTGTCCCATGGCAAGACCATAGGTGATGTTCTGTTTTTCTAGTGATTTTTTTGTAAAGGTAACAGCCACTGATGCTTAATTTTAGATCCATTAATTCATTGGAGGTTACAAAATGGTGATATTCTGGGTTTTTTGTTTGTTTTGTTTTTTGAGACAGAGTCTCAAGCTGTCACCTTGGGTAGAATGCCATAGCATCATAGCTCACAGCAACCTCCAACTCATAGGCTCAAGTGATCTTCTTGCCTCAGTTTTTCTATTTCTTTAGTAGAGATGTGGGTCTTGCTTTTTGCTTAGGCTGGTCTGGAACCTGTGAACTCAAGCTACCCACCTGTCTCAGCCTCCCTCAGTGCTAGGATTATAGGGGGGAGCCACTGTGCCCAGCCTATTATGTTTTTCTTTATTCATATGTAGAACTTTTACAATGTTTTAACTATTTGGTTACTCAGTGGTACCTTCATATGGGGAAAGCAGGATAAATGTTTGATTCTTCCCCTTAATTTACCAGTTTATAAGATAATGAATTGCTGGTTATCTATCCAAAGGAAAAGAAATGAATATATTAAAAAAAAACTTAGGCCAGGTGTGGTGGATCACACCTACAATCCTAGCACTCTGGGAGGCTGAGGCAGGTGGTTTACCTGAGCTCATGGGTTCGAGACCAGCCTAATCAAGAGTGAGACTCCATCTCTAAAAATAGCCAGGTGTTGTGTTGGATGCCTGTAGGCCCAGCTACTTGGGAGGCTGAGGCAAGAGAATTGCTTGAGCCCAAGAGTTTGAGGTTGCTGTGAGCTATGACACTAGGGCACTCTACCGAGGGCAACAAAACTAGACTGTCTCAAAAAAAAAAAAACTATACTCATATGTTTATCACAACACTGTTCACAATAGCAAAGATAGAGAGTTAACTTCAATGTTTATCAACATTGGATGGATTTGATAAAGAAAATGTGGTGTATATATATGCAATGGAATGCTATTCAGCCATAAAAAAGAATGAAATTATGTCTTTTGTAGCAGCATGGATGAGATTGGAAGCCATTATCTTAAGTAAAACAACTCAGACGCAAAAAAGACAAATACTCTTTGTTCTCGCTTAGAAGTGGGGGCTAAATAATATGTACATATGGAAGCAGTGTGTGGAATGATGGATAATGAAGACTTGTAGGGGTAGGGAGTTGAAGTGGGGGCGGATGATGAGATATTGCTTGGTATGTACAACGTGTTTTGCTTTGTTGATGTATGGACTGAAGGCCTTGACTTGACCACAATGTGGTAATATATCAATATAGGCAAATTGCAGTTGTACTCCATGAATATATACAAATAAAAAATAAGCTCGGCGCCTATAGCTCAGAGGCTAAGGCACCAGCCATATATACCAGAGCTGGCAGGTTCGAACCTAGCCCAGGACTGCCAAACAACAATGACAACTACAATCAAAAAATAGCCAGGTGTTGCGGCGGGCCCCTGTAGTCCCAGCTACTTGGGAGGCAGAAGCAAGAGAATTGCCTAAGCTCAAGAGTTTGAGGTTGCTATGAGCTGTGACGCCATGGCACTCTACCGAGGGCGACATACTGAGATTCGGTCTCAAAAAATAAATAAAATAAAATAATGAATTGGATCTCTGTTATCTTTTTGGTTATATGTGTCATAATTCATGTAGTTTAATATACAGTAGACCCTCTGTAAGCTGACCACCCAAGGGACTATAACAAACTGGTCAACATACAGAGGTGGTCAACATAAGGAGGAAGGCCTTCTGTACTTATCCATTCATGTGATGTATGTCTAGTCTATGAAAATTAGGTCAACTCAAGGAGGTGTTCAATGTTGGGAGGTGGTTAACTATGGAGGTTCTACTGTATGTGATAGATTTTAATACGTTGGAATTTTCTGTATTAAAGTTCATATTGTCTCATCTTTCACCCGTAGGAAAAAAGATGATTCCTGAGTCCTTTTGACATGACCTTGGTATCTGACTAGTTAAAGGGACAGTATGTTTTGCTTTGTTTTGCTTTTCAAAACCCTCAGAATGTTTTCTGTGCCTTTGGGAAAGTAGCTTTTAGAGCTCCACTTGTTTGCTAGAATATTTATTTGGAACAGAATGATAATTATCTTTGATGTGTGATTTACAGACAGATAGGCCTTAGAACTTGTTTAGTATATGTGGAAACTCAAATTAGCATTTTCTACCAGTGGGTTTCTAGTCAAGTTAAAATGGCTTATTTAGTCAATTAATAAACATTTGAATGCTTGCTTTGGGCTAATCTCCATAATCAGGGATGCTGGGAATTTAAATAATCAGAAAACCTGCTTATTTATTTAACACTTAATAAGTTCCAAGGACTGATTTTAAACCTAATTTATTTTTTCTTTCAGACCTGTCACGAAATCGCCTCTCAGAAATTCCTTTAGAAGCATGTCACTTTGTTTCCCTTGAAAATCTCAACTTGTACCAAAATTGTATTCGGTATATTCCAGAGGCAATTCTAAACCTACAAGCTCTAACATTCTTAAATATTAGGTAAGAATTTTGTTTTCTGTTTTTAATTGTTGGTTTATATGGTCTTTAAAATTTTCTCTTTCATGGCTCAGTGGCTAGGGCTCTAGCCACATACACCAGAGCTGGTGGGTTTGAACCCAGCCAGGCCTGTCAAACAACAATGACAACTACAACCAAAAAATAGCTGGGCATTGTGGTGGGCGCCTTTAGTCCCAGCTACTTGGGAGGCTGAGGCAAGAGAATCGCTTAAGCCCAAGAGTTTGAGATTGCTGTGAGGTTGCTATGAGCTGTGACACTACAGCACTCTACTGAGGGTGACTCTGTCTCAAAAAAAATTTTTTTTGTGAGATTCTGTCTCAAAAAAAACATTTTTTTCTTCTCTTTCACTAAAACATTTATAGATATTTACATATCTGTTTATACCATTAGTGTCTGTACATGTGCTTAACAGTATTTCCTACATCTCTCTAGTTAAATGTTTTTCAACCCTTTTTAATCTTACAGCACACTTGAACCTATAGTTAAATTTCCGTAGCACACTTAAATTACCGTGATCAAAAAAAAGAAAAAGAGGGGAAGTACCTATGGCTCAGTGGGTATGGCGCCGGCCCATATACCGAGGGTTCCGGGTGCCTGCGGTCCCAGCTACTTGGGAGGCTGAAGCTACAGAGTCACTTGAGCCCAGGAGTTTGAAGTTGCTGTAAGCTATGACAGTATAGCACTCTACTGAGGGCGACGAAGAGACACTGTCTCAAAAAACAAAAAAAAAGGAAAAAGAAAATCACTGCTCTAGTTTTTCCCTTTATCTTTGGCTTTGTAATACATATGCTGCTTAACTTATCATGAAGTTACATCCTAATAAACCAATCATTAACTCAGAAATGCATTTAACCCTTTGACTGCAGAACAGTCAGAAACAAAAAGGTGCCAATTGAGGCATGTAGTGATTGGTATGTATAATGATTGTTATACACAGCACACTGCTGTATGTTCTTTGGTTTCTTACTAATCAAAACAATTCATCCAAGTTGGCTTCAATTTCAATATTTCATGTTTATAAAAAAGGTAATATGCAAACAGAACAATTTGACATGAAATGATAAAGCTTTGCCATATCAATAAAAATTTAAAAATCCTTTTTTTGTATGTTATAACTACAAAACATCAAAATCATGTATCTTGGGATTTAGATTTTCTCTCCATTGAAGTTGCAGAGGATTGACTTTTTCAAAATTTGAAATAGGTTCTACACTTTTGTTTTCTAAATCAGATTCTGAGGTAATTCACAGTTTACATTTTTTGTGAGAAATATTTTTAAAGGTACCTCTGTATCCAAATTCACCAACTATCATTTGAGTCTTCTGAACTTGGTAATGTTGAATTTATCATACCCCTTATTTATATATAGTCCCACAAGAATCACTATTGGTACAAATTATTTCAGGCACAACTGTGAAATATATTGAGAATGGAGTGTATTATGCTTACAAACTAGGCAGGTAACGTAACAGTAACGTGTCATTGTTTTTGTTTGCAAAATGAACAATGCTTGCAGGTTTTGTTCACACCAGAATATCTTGTTTGATGTGAAGGTATTGTTCACAGTCAAAAGATTAATACACCTAACCCATCAAACAATAAAGCCTAGCCTAGCCTACTTTAAATGTGCTCAGAACATTCATATTAGCCTATGGTTGACAAAAGAATCTAACACAAGCCCCATTTTATACTAAAGTGTTGAATATCTCAGGTAATTTATTCAGTACCATCCTGAAATATGGTTTCTACTGCATGATATTGCTTTTGTACTGATGTAAAGTTGAAAAATCCTAAGGCAGCCATCACTATTTGAGAGTATCTGTAACAAACCTTGCTAGCCGTTAGCCTAGTAGGCCTGCAGCAGTGGTTCTCCAATTGCATTTTTAAATTAGTTTCATCAAATTAGAATACATTTGAAATTACTTTGTTTGGTTCTTTTTTTTTTTTTTTTTTTTGAGATAGTCTCACTATGTCGCTCTCGATAGACTGCTGTGGAATCACAGCTCACAGCAACCTCAAACTCTTGGGCTTAAGCCATTCTCTTGCCTCAGCCTCCTAGGTAGCTGGGTCTATAGGCGCCTGGCTATTTTTTTGTTATTGTTGCAATAGTCATTGTTGTTTAGCTGGCCCTGGCCGGGTTCGAACGTGCCACCCTCCATGTATGTGGCTGATGCTATAACCCCTGTGCTACAGGTGCCAAGCCATTTTGTTTGGTTCTTATGAATTTGTAACGTGTCATTGTTTTTGTTTGCAAAATGAACAATGCTTGCAGGTTTTGTTCACACCAGAATATCTTGTTTGATGTGAAGGTATTGTTCACAGTCAAAAGATTAATACACCTAACCCATCAAACATGTATTTTTGTTACTGACTTCTAAATGTATAAATGCATTTATGTAACTTATTTACTCCATTTTTCCATATCTTATAGGAACTCTTTTGTGGTTCTGTTTCACAATAAAAGTTATAAATGTTCATTGAAGAAGATAAACAAATGTAGACACATATAAAGGAAATTAATCAGAATGTTGTGTATGCATTATATAGTTAATAGGTGATCTTTTCCTTCTGGTTGTCCAGGCTTTTTTTTTTTTTTTTTGAGACAGAACCTCAAGCTGTTGTCTTGGGTAGAGTGCCATGGCATCACAGCTCACAGCAACCTCCAACTCCTGGACTCAAGCGATTCTCCTGCCTCAGCCTCCCAAGTAGCTGGGACTACAGGTGCCCACCACAATGCCCGGCTATTTTTTGGTTGCAGCCGTCAGTGTTGTTTGGCGGGTCTGGGCTGGATTTGAACCCGCCAGCTCAGGTGTATGTGGCTGGCACCTTAGCCGGTTGAGCCATAGGCACCGAGCCTGTCCAGGCTTTTAGTCAATATTTTTCTTTCTTTTTTGAGACAGAGTCTCACTGTGTCACCCTCAGTAGAGTGCTGTGACATCGTAGCTCACAGCAACCTCAAACTCTTGGGCTTAATCTATTCTCTTGCGTCAGCTTCCCAAGTAGCTGGGACCACAGGTACCAGCCACAATGCCTGGCTATTTTTTGGTTGCAGCCATCATTGTTGTTTGGCGGCCTGGGCTGGATTCGAACCCACCAACTTGGGTGTATGTGGCTGGTGCCTTAGCCACTTGAGCCATGGGCGCTGAGCCACGCCTGGCTATTTTTGTTGCTTTTGTTGCAGTTGTCATTGTTAGCTGACCGGGGCTGGGTTCGAATCTGCCAGCCTGGCTGTATGTGGCTGGTGTTGTAACCACTGTGCTACAGGCACCAAGCCTTTTATTTATTTATTTATTTATTGCAGTTTTGGCTGGGGCCAAGCTTGAACTCACCAACCCCCCACCCCATGTGGGGCTGGTGCCCTACTCCTTGAGCCACAGGCACCGCCCAACACCAAGCCTTTCTGTCAATTTTTAAATGGATTCTTCTCTTCGTTATGAAATGTCCTTTGGAAATATTTTATATATAATTATTTTGTTGTGCAATTCATAGATTTTTGAATATCCATTTTCCTTTATGATTGTTTATTCCATTTTTTCACCAAGATAATAATACTATTAGAGAACTTTATCTGTAAATATTTATTTTTTTCTTAAGATAAATGTCTAGGAGTGGAATTATTATAAGATTAAAAAAATTTGAAGACTCATGATCTATTATTAGTTAAATCAATAAAAGATATTGAAAATTATAGTGGTGCCCCGTAGCTCATTGTGTAGGGCGCAGGCCACATACACTGAGGTTGGCAGGTTTGAACCCAACCAGGGGCTGCTAAACAACAACCAGAACTACAACAAAAAAAATAGCCGGGTGTTGTAGTGGGTGCCTGTAGTCCCAGCTACTAAGCCAGGCGTCCTCAAACTACAGCCCATGGGCCCCCACCTAGGACATTTATCCAGTCCACCAAGCATTTTTGCCAGCTGCCTGTCCTGCTTAGCAGCCAATTTGTCCCCGGGCCCACAGTCCAGCCGTCCAATGGTTTGAGGGACAGTGAACTGGCCCTGTTTAAAAAGTTTGAGGACCCTGTATAAGCCCAAGAGTTTGAGGTTGCTGTGAGCTGTGGTACCACAGAACTCTACCAAGGATGACATAGTGAGACTCTGTCTCAAAACTAAAAAAAAAAAGAAAAGAAAATTGGGAGAGAATTGATTCTAAAAATTAAAAGATTAGATCTACATCTGTAAAATTTAATGTATATTTACTCTAATGAGAGATGTTTTAGGGCGACGCCTGTGGTTCAAAAGGGTAGGGCATCTACCCCATATGCCAGAGGTGGCGGGTTCAAACCCAGCCCTGGCCCCCCCCCCCAAAAAAGAAATGTTTTATTATTTCACTTTGCATGTTTTATATAAATAAAAATTTTTATCTATAACTTAATTGGTATAATATATGAAATGACAACTTGTTCTCTGTACAGCTATATTTAAATCATTTATGTACATTTAGTAATAATATTATAATGATGAAGAAAGTAGATTACAAGTCTCGTTTATAACTCTTCAGAAGGAAAAAGAGATAATGGTTATCTGTCTTTTCTTATCATCTTTTTTTTTTTTTTCTTTTTTGAGACAGAGTCTTATTGTGTCGCCTTCCTTAGAGTGCTGGTACGTCATAGCTCACAGCAGTCTCCAACTCTTGGGCTCAAGCCATCCTTGCCTCAGTTTTTTTTTTGTTGTTTTTTTTGTTTTGTTTTGGCCAGGTGGGTTTGAACCTGCCACCTCTGGTATATGGGGCCAGAGCCCTACTCCTTTGAGCCACAGGCACCACCCCCTTGCTTCAGTTTTTTGTATTTTTAGTAGAGATGGGGTCCTACTCTGCCTCAGGCTAGTCTCGAACCTGTGACAAGCAATCCACCTGCCTTGGCCTCCTAGAGTGCTAGGATTATAGGCCTGAGCCACCTCACCTGGCCTTATCATCTTTTCTTATATAAATTTTACATTTATAACATAATGTGGCTCGGCGCCTGTGGCTCAAGTGGCTAAGGCGCCAGCCACATACACCTAAGGTGGCGGGTTCAAATCCAGCCCAGGCCCGCCAAAACAACAATGATGGCTGCAACCAAAAAAATAGCTGGGTGTTGTAGTAGGTGCCTGTGGTCCCAGCTACTTGGGAGACTGAGGCAGGAGACTTGCTTGAGCCCAGGAGTTGGAGGTTGCTGTGAGCTGTGATGCCAGAGCACTCTACCCAGGAGGATAACTTGAGGCTCTGTCTCAAAAAAATAAATGAAGAAAGAACATAATGTATCTTTATGTAATACTTCATTATTTACGAAGGAGGTTTTTTTTTTTTTTTGAGACAGAGCCTCAAGCTGCCGCCCTGGGTAGAGTGCTGTGGCATTACAGCTCACAGCACCCTCCAACTCCTGGGCTTAAGCGATTCTCTTGCCTCAGCCTCCCAAGTAGCTGGGACTACAGGTGCCCACCACAATGCCCGGCAATTATTTGGTTGTAGTTGTCATTGTTGTTTGGCAGGCCCAGATGGATTCAAACCTGCCAGCTGTGGTATATGTGGCTGGCGCCTTAGCTGCTTGAGCTACAGGCACTGAGCCTTTATGAAGGAGTTTTATTGTGCAAGAGCCTTGCAATATAGGAGGAATCTCTGTAATGTAGGTAAGTCCAAAGCTGTGCCTATAACCATAAAACTGACAACTGATGAAGTGAAGCCTAGAACTCAAATCTAATATCCTGTTTTTTTCTTTGCAATATTCATATTGTTTTACTGAGTATAGAATGAGAAAGATGGAAAATTTTTCTTAAGTGCCAAGATCTGACTTTTTCTTCCTATGGACCTATTTAGTCGCAACCAACTATCAACATTGCCAGTACACTTGTGCAGTTTACCACTGAAAGTCCTAATTGCAAGTAATAACAAATTGGTCTCACTTCCAGAAGAAATTGGGCACCTCAGACATTTGATGGAACTTGTAAGTTAATATTTTATTATTGTCTCATATATATATTCAGTCATCATACTCTTTTATACGGTAAAGATCTATTGGTAAGATAGGTTTTTGAGCTATTGTATTTTTTAGTAATGATAATCATTATCATTCAGTAAATTACTAAATGATAGTACTCTAGTGCTTTGGCACAAGATTAAGAAAATAATTGAAAGTACAAGTCTAATAGGTCAAGTCTGAATGGGTAAAGGTCATTAGAGTTATGTTCTGACCAACATTAAGTGATTTCTATGTTATTAAGCTTTTTGGAAATTAAATTTTGTTAATATTTTGATTTTTGTTTAGCCTTTCTAGGGTAATGGGCAACATTCTATCTTTAGAACCTGTCTCCCACTCTTGACTCTATAAAGTAAAATTTACTTTATTACTATATATTTCTAAGACACTTAATTAAACTCCTTCACCTGCCACTCCTCGTAAATTATAAAAAAAAAATCAACTCTTGAGCACTTATGTTCTGAACATGAGAATAACAGTTTTCTCATTTAATTTCCACAATAATATTATTATGAGTTGAGTGCTAAAATTATATTCATTTTATAGCTGAGAAAACTAGTACTCAGATAGGTTAAGTAATTTGATTAAGGTTATATAATAGAAATAGACCTTGAAACCAATCTACCTTAACTTCAAAGCCTATGTTTCATATTTCTAAAGTAGTCGAATACTATAAGTCCATTGAGATTTCAAAGTATAGTCCATGTAGGTTTAGTAACAAAGGTCATTATCATAAATAGAAAAATCAATATATATGTAATACAGTTTGAGTACAAATCAAACCACTTTTTTTCAGGTAGATGATGAATATTAAAGATTACATGTAAAAATTCACAAATACACTTGACACAGTGGCTCTTGCCTGTAATTCCTGCACTTTGGGAGGCCATGGCAGGATGCTCATTTGAAGCCAGGAGTTCAAGACCAGCCTGGACAACATAGCAAGACCGCATGTTGAAAAAATATTTTTTAAATACCCAGGTGTAATAACATGGGTACCTGTAGCTACAGCAAGAGGATCCCTTGAGCCCAGGAGTTAGAGGCTGCAGTGTGCTATGATTGCATCACTATACTACAGCCTGAGTAGCGGAGCCAGGAACATCTATGGTTCTTAGCTATGAAAGTAAATTATGATTCTATGTCTAAGAATAATTCTATAATTTGAACTTGCAGTTGCTTGGATTGGTCTTGAGCTTAGGTAGTCCACCTGCCTCGGCCTCCCAGAGTGCTGACATTATAGGTATGAGTTACCATGCCTAGCCTGAATGGGCATTTTAAAACTGTAATTTCCTTTCAAATAATTTTATTGTTATATATTTTTTTCGGTCCATCTCATTGTGGCGTCACATCTTATAGTAACCTCAAACTCTTGGGCTTAAGTGATTCTCTTGCCTCAGCCTCCTGAGTAGTTGAGAATATAGGTGCCTGCCACAACACAGCTTTTTTTTTTCATTTTGGTTAGACAGAGTCTGACTATGTTGCTCTTGGTAGAGTGCCATGGCGTCACAGCTCACAGCAACCTCAAACTCCTGGGCTCAAGTGATTCTCTTGCCTCAGCCTCCCAAGTATCTGGGACTTACAGGCACCCGCCACAATGCCTGGCTATTTTTTTACTTTTATTTTTATTTATTTATTTTGAGACAGAGTCTCACTATTTCACCCTCTATAGAATACTGAGGCATCACAGCTCTCAGCAACCTCAAGCTCTTGGGCTCAAGGGATTCTCTTGCCTCAGCCTCACGAGTAGCTGGCACTACAGGCACCTGCCACAATGCCTGGCTATTTTTAGAGACCAGGTCTCACTCTTGCTGAGGCTTGTCTCAAACCTGTGAGCTTAGGCAATCTGTCTGCCTCAGCCTCCTAGAGTGTTAAGTTTACAGGCCTGAGCCACCGTGCCCGGCCTATTGTTATAATTTTTATCTTTTATCTTTCTAGGTTTATTGGAATAATGTGAAATAAAATTATTGCCTTAAATAAACTTAGTTTCGTACTTTTTCTATTTCACCTTTTTACCAAAACTATCTTTTGATTTGATATTCTAACTTTCCTATTCACACCTTAAATTATTTAATTTTAATTCTGCTCACAAAATATAAAATTTATATTATATACAAAATTAATCAAAAGCCTATCAATTTTTAAAATATGAGTTCAAATTATAGAATTATTCTTAGACATAGAATCATAATTTACTTTTACAGCTGAGAACCAAAGATATTATCTATTCTCATTTTATAGATGTTTAAAGCAGATAAGTTTGTAATATAAAAATAATCTTTACTTTCCATCTTTTCAAAATAGGATGTGAGCTGTAATGAAATTCAAACTATACCTTCCCAAATTGGCAATCTGGAGGCCTTGAGAGACCTTAATGTAAGAAGGAATCACTTAATACATTTGCCTGAAGGTGAGAGAGTGTGAAGTAATTGTTGTCTTAATATTTTTCTTTTAATCTTAAAGCTCTCCTAGAGTGATGGATACAATACAAAAATGTATCAGAGTTACATCCAGTGTTTGAAATGTCATGTTTATTTAATAGTATTATCTATTCCATTGTGAATTATTTAAAAGACTCTCCAGTAGAAAGTTTTGATATCTGTTGACCTTTGATTTTATTTTTACATCTTTTCAACTGATATAATTGATAACTCAGGATAAAGTCACTGGAAATTTCAGTAAGCATGACTGTTTGGGGGGAAATGTAACATGTTTTGATGAGAGGATAGTTTAGTATAATGAAAAACATTCCAACAATTAGCACTGACTTGAAAATGGACTTTGACTTAAATCTAACTTCATCCTTCACTTAAAAGTTCAAACAAAGGCAAATTAACTGTGTGGAGGTAATACAAAGAGTGACTAATGAATGGACTGTGAGATTACACTAGGAAACTGCTTATTTTAGGCTGACCATAAACTCTAGTACATGTATTTGAGTGATAATGATTAAACACATTAAGTATAATTTATCAATCTTTCACAAATACAAATTCATGAAAGAAAATGTGATAAAAGAAAGTAAAATTGGGAAGAACCATTATTTTATTAGATCTAGAGTACATATTTGTTTAATTTTATTGTGGATAATTTCATACCTAAATGAGAGCAGTGAACTTCCGTGCACTCATCACCCAGCAACAACAGTCATTAGCTCATGGCAGCTCTTGTTTCATGTGTACTCTCATCTTCTTTCCCCCACATAATCTTCCAGATTAATTTGAATCACATTCCAGAAATTTATTCGTAAAAATTTCAGAAAGATGAAGAGTCTTCTGAAAGTTTTTATGATAATGATTCTCTATGTTCTTGTACAGCACGTGACTTACAGTATACAAGAAATGTTGAATTAACTAAAGACATTTTTTTTTTTTTGAGACAGAGCCTCAAGCTCTCCTCCTGGGTTAGAGTGCCGTAGCATCACAGCTCACAGCAACCTCCAACTCCTGGGCTCAAGCGAGTCTCCTGCCTCAGCCTCCCAAGTAGGTGGGATCACAGGCACCCACCACAACGCCTGGCTATTTTTTGGTTGCAGTTGTCATTGTTGTTTGGCGGGCC